>JAOTQJ010118699.1:0-10706 GCA_025642045.1 Solanum sejunctum
TGAACTTAAACAGATAAAGCAAATAACAAAACATAGCAAGTAATTAGTCAAACACATAATCTAATGGTTAGAACCTACTTAAATTCCCTAGCAGAGTCACCATTTCTGTTATATCGAAAAATGGCTTTTTGAAAATAAAATAATTCGAAAATCGAAAATCAGTTTAAAACTCAATTAATTTGAGAAAAATCAATTCTTGAAATTCGAAAGGAAAACAGAGTCGCCACCTAATTTTGCGCATAATTAGGAAACTAATAAATATTTAAAAAGATCTAACAGAAAAATCCTTTTAAATCCAAAGAACAGGTTCGGGTTCACATTTCCACTTCGAGAAGGTTTTACGCACTCGAAATGATCGCTAAATGCGGTTATCTGACGATTAAGATGTTTGACTAACTTTTAAAATTTTGATTTGACTTGAGAAAAATTGACTGATTTGAAAATTGATTGATTTTAAAGGCTTTGACTAAACTTGACTAAATTAAAAACATCTGACCAAACTTGAAAATTGAAAAATGTAAAATCACATTTATGTCGTCTTTTTTTTAAATTTTTTTTATTATTTTATTTTTAATTTCTTAATAAAAACACCTTTTTAAAATAAAATGAAAATAACATAAATGGTTTTGACATGCTGAGGAATTTAATTAGATTTAAACCAATAAAATGTTAGAAATGGACAAACATCAACAAATAGTATGGTAAAACAAGAAAAAGATAGAATGGAAATTGGATTGACAAACCCATATTTCCCATATACAATGAGCACATATGGATGCATATCAATGTATACATTGGTTCCTTCTATTTCAACTTTCATGACCCGGTAGGTTGCTCCTTCACAATGAGTTGCTGAATCGGACCCAAAGAGGATGTTGGGTCCCAATGGCCCATGACGAAATGCAAGGATGAGTCCGATGGGCTCAGGTGGAGTTCACATGCAATGAAACAAGTAGAACACATGAGCAACTCAAAGTATTTAATAGTAATGTTTTGCTATATTGTCACCAAAACAAAATGCATCAATCACAAAAGGGCATGAGATCAACACCAAAGACAAGTTGTGACAAGTTAAAATTCCAGCAAAGATGTCTCAACGACAAAGTGCTAAATTAGAGATGTCATGCCGATTTGTTTGATACTCTTTAAGTAATTAAGGAAAGCTCACACTGAGATATTCAACATTTAAGACACTGGAAATCTATATACTTATTGACGAGTTAGGACAAAGCAATTATACTATTTGATTAATAAAGACATGCCAAATCTTTATTCGAGTTTGCATCAACCACTCAGACACGCTAATGACTTTTACTCTTTGGATTTTTGCATCAGCTAACATAAATAAAACTCAAAAGATACATGTGACAGAACATTCAGAAAATATTCAGCCAAACCAACGAGTGAATAAGGCAACTTACAATTACGTCATTCTAAGTTAAAAGAAGCGAGCAACAAAAAATAAAGATACCCAGGAAGAAGTGTTTATAAAATCCTTGAGAGGTCCCAGGAACAGGATAAATTGAATTTAAATAGGTGTAGAAAAAGGGTAACAGGAAAACAATTATTTCTGGGTGCACGCATATGTTCAGCGGCATGAAAGGGTGCCATGAATTAAGACGAAATGATGATGGAAACAACACATAATGTTCTAAATTAAAACTCTCACATTTTAACAGAATACAGATTGCATATTTGCAGCAAACACAAACACATCGAGATGTTTGAATGCAGTGATCTAATGCACTAAATTGGGCAGATGGATATTTGCTTCAAGATAGAGAAATTTGACACCAACTAGAAATTAACAGATCACTTTTGGAGCTTGCAACTCATATAGTTGTTTGAACATGAACCAGACAAGGAAAAAAAAAGATAGAAAACTTCAAGTATAGTTCCTGGATTTTTCCTCATAGAAAGATCATACTAAGTAGAGAGTTTAGACCAAAAATGAGTAGGAAGAAGTATTTCCACTACCTATCAAGACTTAGCTAAGGAGACAAAGCTACATGAACAAAATATCACGTATAAGTCATAAAGAAGCCATAGTTCTTGATATGGGGGCAGCTTGAAGACACTTAACAGAGAACGGATCCGCAATTGACAAATAAGCATGAAGTAGAATCCATTATTCTCTAAGGGTCGAAAGTCCTATCCCTTGTCTAGTTGCTGGTATTTTCTCCTGAAGAAATTCTCCTTAGCCATTAGATGAAATGATGGGCAAAACTTACATGTTGGACAACACTCCAGATTTCCCAGTTTAAAATAATGACAATCAGATGTTATTAACTAATTAATCTTCATGAGAGTTCGAGCGGCAAATCATATCAAAAGAAACCCAATTTATACTATACTAGATAAACGAGACACTGGGCTTAGCATCACTTAAACAACCTTGAATTCAGAACACCATTTATCTAAAAAAAAAACTTGAAATTGACCAAACACAACAATGCCTCAAACAGAAAAGTGTGAAAACATTGAGATAAGATTCTTAGGCTCAAACTCGACTCTGCGATTTCAAAAGGTGTCTCCATGATCAGCAGTGACAATACTATATCATCTTTCATCACAACACGACATTTTCAGTCAATATAAACAAAATGAAAAAAAAACATGACAATTTTGATATAGTTTTACATACTCGAACACAACATATGAGACTCAAAAATGAGAAGTGTGATTGGAATATTACCTCTTTTGGGGCAGCGAACTGGGACGACGAGCTTGATGAAGTTTCGACACCACCAAAGAGTCGAGTTTGTCACACCCACTCAAGATCGGGAATCCTCAATTTCAGTACCCTCAAATCTACCTAGTCACTGGAAATGATCTGTTAGAGAAAAATCAATTGCAATAATGTTTTCTAAGTCAAGAACGGCTCAAGAATCACTAAGATTTTGCTCGGATTTTTTTTTATTATCCATCTCTATACTATGTAAGGTTTTTCCTAGATTTCCTTCAGATTTCCATGGCCGTCGCCCAAGATTTTTTAGGGTTTCTCGAAGACGACTGCGACCACCTTCAACGAAGAAGGAAGGGAGATTATATAGCCACTGATTAAGGTTTGAAACGGATCAATTTGAAAAAAGGTACGTGTGAGGGACAAGGGATCGTGGGGAGCGGGGGTTGTCTGGGAACGTTGGGATTGTGGGGGAATGGTGCCGGGTTTTCTGGTTTCTCTGGTTTTTTGGTCGCTTCGCGATTTGCTGGCTATGGCTTTAACTTTGGGAAAAACAAAAATGGAAAAGTGAGAAGAAGAAAGAGCGGGTGAAGGGGATGGGGTCGCGGCGATGACAAGGAGAGGACGGTGGCGGCGGCATTTTTTGGGGTGTTGGTTTTCTGTGGTTTTGCAAATGAAGAAGAGAAGAAGAAGATGATAAAAATTGGAAATTGGGGGCGCATGTACCACACGCGCCCGTCTTAATTAATTTTTTTTTGAAAATAATAGTTAAAAATTATTAAAAATAAAATAAAGCTCAGTGATTAATTTGACACCATGGAGGGTAAAAATTGGGTGTTAATACACCTCTAACATAGAACTTAGCGGGGCCAAGAGAAGCAACCAAGCTCACCCTCATAGTCAAAGTATACCAAAAAGGAAAGATAGTCTCCAATACATAGCATAAGGATATAGATATTGCCCTTGGACATGAGGACTTAGCAACTAGCTTGAATGGAAGCTACTAGCCACGTGGAGGATGATGATGACCAACTGGAGCTCCGATTCCTACATGGTAAAATCATGTAGGAATAGAGTATGCATTAGTACGTTTGAATATTATACTAAGTATGTAAGATACAATGTAACAAGAGATAAGCAACATAATCAATATGCGTAAACATAGACAATGGATAGCATAGTAATGATATGACATGTATGAATGATGCTTGAAGTAAAATTATGCTTATATAAATCATAATACATAAGTAGAAGGAGACCGTCATCAAAGATCAAGCAATTAGTGCTTAGAATCCAAGGTTTGGCATCCTTGGAGGGTAATCAAGGTATATACCCCTTAATCAGTATATGAACATCACACCCTTCATCAAGGTGGCCAAGGTATCATCCTCTCAAAAATAGTTAATGGATATCCCACCCTTCCTTTAGGTGGCCAAGGCATCAACCCTTTGCCGATTAATGGATATCCCACCCTTCATTTAGGTGGCCAAGACATCAACTCCTTACCATATAATGGACATCACATCCTCCAATTAGGTGGTCAAGGTATCAACCCCTTAACGGTTAATGGACATCACACCCTCCAATTAGGTGGTCAAGGTTTCAATGCCTCAACAATGGTTGATGGACATCACACCCTTCACGAAAGTAGTCAAGGTGTAGCACCCCCTTAACAAGGCATGGTCATTATATAGTGACTTAGATACTTCTCATAAATATAACTCATAAAACATTCATTTCATCATCATAAAGTCATTCAACTCATAAGACATGCTTTGGACCTTCAATTCCTCAAGAAACCACATCCGGACATTTTGTTGAACACTTAAGAGGGTGTGTAATGCTAGTATAAAACCATGAAATATAGAGATGAAATCCTGTAAGAAGATCCATTGTAAAACCATCAATCAACACCTTGCAATACCCTCAAGCAATATACATCAAAATCCCTCATTAAATCTTATAATAGATCCAAAATTTATAGCCCAAAACATAGCAAAACAGTCACAACTTTACATAGATTTAACATAGTGTGCAGTGAATTTCATAGTATGCAAGACCCATTTGTAAATTAAACTTTAAATCATGAAATTTGAGTAAAAGAAGGCTTGGGTATCATGGATAAAAAGAACCCATGAAAGGAACACACATACTTTAGCTTAGAGATGAACTTGTTGAAGATTGGAGATGGATACTTGAAGCTTGAGTGAAAATCCTTAGATCCGGATAAGAGTTTTGGGACTTGAATTTGAGAGAAAATATTTGGCTAAATATTTTGGTGAGTATTGCAGAATGTTTAGGATGATATGAGGGTAAAATTAAGCTAAGTATAGGTAAAAATACATTTGGGAACACTTAGGCCCAAGACCCAAAAGTCTTGGACCACAGAGAAAAATAACTGGGCAAAAACTGTACAGGTTCGAGTCGTGGACATGTTGCAGAGACTGAATCAACATATGTCCACGATGGAGGCTCGTTGCGGTACCATCGCGGACTCACACTGGATAAGCGATTTTTAGAAAATTGAAATTGTTATCTGCTTGCTCTTAAATCAGGGTTAGACCCTTTCCCCCCTAATTTTTACCCCTGAACAAGAATATGAAGTCGGATTTTCGATATCACGCATGAATTTTGAGTTATATAGAATTTAAAATTTTGTGCATTTTGAGGCACATTTTCGAGCACTTTTGGGATCGTTTCAAGAATCAACGTTTCTGGGGCTATTAGGAGGCAATAAAAACTGATTAAAGCATAAAAACATTTTTATTCATTTTTGAAGAAACAACTAATCCCAAATTTTTAGACCATTTAATACCGTTTAAAAACCAATAACGTTTTAAATCCCTTTTTAATTTGACAAATTTTCAAATTAGTGTTTTAATGTAGAATGAAAACCACTGATTTTGTTTTATATTTTTTTAAAAACACCTTTTTCTCAAACTTGCTAATTAATCAGGCATAACAAGGACTGAAGATATATTTAACTGAGACTTCCATTTATTATAACAATTCTCAAGTGAATGAATTAACCATATCGTAAAATATTAGTACATATTATTCTACTAAAATATGTAATTTCACTTCTTAATGCTAATTTTTAAATCTATTATTGCATCTTATTTAACTCCCCATTTTAGAAATACTGACACCAATAAATTAATTTAAATCTTCTAAAAATTTAATTTATTGACTAAATTAATTCTTTATTATTTATACTTAATTTATTTCACGTGACATATATAAAATTCACCTGCAGGATTTTTATGTGAAAACTCATAAGTAGCCATAAAGTGGAGCTTTCAACTTGAGACCGAGACACTGTTCTATCAACTAATTATTATTTTAGTAATGTCATTTGTAATTATCCAATCCATTCGTACTATGTTGACTCATTAAAAAGTCTCATTCTTTAATAGATTAAAATAATATAATAAATTACATAGCTCATAATAATTATATCAAGATTAAGAGTATAAGTACATGCAATGGACTAGAGAATTTATTTATAAATATTCATAACAAAAATAAAATTCTCAAGAATTGGTCCGTTCAACATATACAAAATGTACTAGCACAAGAAGTTAAAATTTAACCATTCCCATGATTAAGGCTAAATTATATTTAATTTTGTGCTACGATCACCTAGATGTCTGTCCTTCCTCATCTTTGATCATGAACATTTAAACTTATATAAACTTACTATTTTAATCGTTCGCGTATGAGTTAAATTACTCCATACACAAAATCATCTATTCTATAAGATATGGACACACATGTATACATAATGAGGTACTCAAATAAAGACTTTTATTATAATAAATAAAATAACACACAAAGTCTTTACAAGGGATTAAATAAAATACTATAATACAAACATATGATTAATAGTATATCCTAACTCTTGAAATGCCTACTATGCATCAATATTATATTTGATTGGTTCTATCAATATGTTATACCTATAAAATTACCAAAATATCCCTAGATAAGAAATTGCTCAAATATCGTATATCCCAAATCTTTTTGCAAAATCCGAGGATGAAATCCTGATCAATACAAAAAATTATGTGGAAAAATGATTTTGATTGAATTTTAGAGCAACCAGATCAAAAGATAATTTTTTTGTGCAAAGATGCAATTTCTAGCAAGTTGCACGACACCTCCGCATCATGAAGCAGTCACAGACCTATACTTAATTTTGTTTCTATTATTTTTGATGGGTTTAAAAATTTGATAGAAAATTTTTTATACAAAAATAAACTGAGAGGGGCTAGGTCCGCGATGCAGACCAGGTCCATCGTAGTTTAAAATTTTTAGATTTTTGAGGGGTATTCCAAACTTTTTCTTACTCTTCCTAAACTTAATCCAGGACTAATATAGGTCATGTTTTCCCTAAAAAAAGGTTCCTAAACCCATTCTTAAGTCTCTTACACTAAAAATAAGTAAAGATTTTGAGAAAAGAAGAGGAGAAAAAGGGTTAGATTCAAGGAATTCAAGCCAATTCTTGCAAGATTGATTGCCATCCTTCATCTTAGGTATGTAAGGATAAACTACAACATGAAATTATTCTTCCATGTGCTCCGATTGATGGTAATAGAAATATTGTCAAAGTATTGAGTCTCTATGCATGTTTCTTTGAGGGTTTCTTGTAACTATATATATTTTATTTATTTTTATATGCTTGATGATTATTATAAACTTGATTTATTAAATAAATATTTTTACATAAATTATTTTGTAAACCCTAGATATTATTTAATAAAAGATTGCATGAATGAACCTAGGGATTGAGTCTAAAGCCTTGACAATATGAATGTGATTGTGATTGAGTATGATGATGATGTTGATAGAAGTTGATGATGTTGAGAGTTTTCATAATTGAACCCTAATGATTGGTCTAAATTGACATTCCTCTTTAAAATTGTATAGATCTCTCTTGAAAGATGTGATTGGGAACTGATTGGATAGTTGATAGGCTGAAAGACTCGATTGTGATGGATTGATAAGAGCCCTTTTGAGACTTATTGATTGGATTGATTATTTTATAAGTATTGATTCTTGAGAAAAGTATCAAATATTGAAATGAGTATGAGCAATTCCAACTTGAATTCAATAACTATATCACCAGATGTAGGAATGGACTGAATCCATTAAATTTGGAATGCTTCCCTATTATCCTGAAAGAATAAGACTTGATTTGATTGATGGATCCACGATTGACAGAGTTATTCTTTACCCTGGCAAGATATGGAATGGATAATTACACACTAATCTATTGCACAATCATTATCTCATATGTGGTCATTGTCATACAGGAGAAACTCTCATCTAGGTTTTGATAGTACTATGATTGGATTGAATTGGATATGATTGGTTCCTATTTATACTGCATTTTTACTTTAGACTTTTGGAAAATCCTAATTGAGTTCCTTACTCTTGATTTCTGTTATTTGAGATAATGTTATTCTACCTTTATCTATTTTATTTTGCCATTTTATTTACTCATATATGTCACATATTGACGTCCATTTGGACTTGCATCTTTTCATGATGCAAAGATAGGTACTATAGGTCACCAATAGGCACTTCGTTGAAGATCTTCTTCACTTTTAGCTAATTGGTGAGTCCTCCATGATTTCTGAGGATGCACATTATTTATCTTATCTAGCTTTTAGAGTTAGAGTTTAGATTGCTTATTTTTTTAAATTTAAGGTAGCCATGAACCTGTCATTGGCACTACTCGAACAGTTCGATAGAGACTTGATAGACTAGACTGAGATTGTTGATTTGGATATGATTTTGGCTAGTTCTTTCATACTAGTCCTTGATTGGTTATTTGACCGATTGTTGGCCTTTGGACTTTATCTTGATTATTTCAATCTATTGAGATATTTTTTGATGAGTTATGTCTTCCACTGTTTGTGTTAGATTTATGATTGAATGGATGTAATGAGGCTAAGTGGTTCGTTTAGGGAATAGCAATTGTCTCTGAGTGTTTGCCACATCTAGGGTACCCTCCTAATGCATGACAAACTTTGTATCAAGGCGCAGAGTTTAAGAATCCTAGGGAGTCTATAGAGTCGTGTCTAATAGAGTCTTATTTATGGCTCTGTTGTGCACCACACTTATAAGCAGGAGGCTATAGGACATTAGGAATAGTTACACTTCTTTCTTTCTCTGATTCATGTTATAGAGTTTAACTCTAGGAAATCTTTCTTCTAACTCGTGCATTACACTTTTGCAGATCCTTGACTTCTAAGCATATGTGAACTTTAGAAGACTGTCAACACCGAGATTTCCTCAAAGGGATGCGCTCACAGTTTGGGACAAGGATCAAGGTTCGAGCAGAGGAGCCTCCTACTACGAAGCCTACTGCACATGCTCGATGGGTAGAAGAGAACAAGGAGAATGATAGGAAGTACCTTGGAAAAAAAAGGATAAGTCAATAGGACATGAGCTTAGTCAACATAAATAAGAAAATGGAAACATGTTCCTCTTTCTGAAGGGACCTTCAAGTTATACGCCAACACCAAAGAGTTCATCCACATTAAATAACAAATATAATCTGAGGTCATAGAAAATCAACCCTTCAGAGTCTGGGAACCTCCATCTTGATAAAGTGTGGCTCGAGGATCTAAAGGAAATCCACCTTGTGGTACAGGTGAAAAACTTCATTTTGGGAAGTGTCAAAAGTGCATCAACGGTTGCTATAAGTGTGACTAGGTGGGTCATTTCCAGAGGAGGTGTCCAATGTGGGGCAACAAGGCTTAATCTTCTGCTGCAGCACCGCCAATTCAAGGTAAACAGAGGGTTGCTACTTTTGGTACAAGCGGGGGTACCAATCATTTCCAATCCATAGGTAGTTGCCTAGATGAAAAGAACTATCCACATGTTATCACTGGTATGCTTCGAGTCTTTCTTGTGATTATTATGTTTTTCTTGATCTAGGTGACATCATATATTTTTTGACCCCACATATGGATAATAAGTTGATGTATCCCTCAAGCGTCTTTCTGATCCTATTTGTGTCCTTGCTTCCAGTCTAAAATGATTGTACCATTTTTGTCCATCATAGAGACATCATAGTTAACCTTATTTAAATTGGAGGTGATTGATCCTAATGTCATTCTAGGCATGGATCGACCTTAGTCTTGTTATGTCGTTGCTGATCGTAGAATTTGAATTGTTAAGTTTTAGGAATTGAATCATGCGTTTGTGCTAGATCAAAATACACCCTTAACTTTCTTATCTGAAAAATTTGTTTTCAACATTACCCATGAGAGAGAAAATTATGTCTCTAAAAGTTTAATGTTACCACTTAAGGGAGTGTAAAAAGGTCTTGTAATCTATAAGCAGAATTGAGTCAACCTAGAGCTAGGAGGATGACAGTGGAAAAGAAGAGATTAGATAGTGAAAGTGATGGTTGTTAAGGCTTGTAACAAGAGTTATATATCTATTATGTAAGTAGAGGTGTGCTAAGTTGATTACTATAAGTATTGAAGAAAGGCTAGTAAGTACCATTTGATTTCCATGGTGAGGTATTAAGAAAAAGTTATTGCTAGGATGGGTTAGAGTGCGCCCCAAACTAGAAAAAGGTTTATGTTGATGTATTATAGTGTTAATAAGGGTGAAGTATAGATGTTGAATAGGGGAGAAGAGTAGCCATGGGGTAATTAAACTAGGCTTATGATTCTAAAGAAAGAGTCCTATGAGATTTATAGAGTTATGAGTTTAGCCAGATAAGGAGGTATAGTAAATGGATGAATGGTACTTGAGTTGTAAAGAGGAAATGTGTTGATCGATTATTCACCATGAGATTTTACTTGGCCTATGTTCTCTGTTATACCGAAATATGGCTTGCTTTAAAAGAAAAAATAATTTGAAAAATTAAAAATCGATTTAAACTCAATTAATTTGAGAAAACCAACTCTCGAAGTTTGAAGGTAAAAAATAGAGTCGCCACCTAATTTTGCGGATAATTAGGAAACCATTAAGTGTTTTAAAAGATCTAACAGAAAAATCT
>JAOTQJ010118710.1:0-10706 GCA_025642045.1 Solanum sejunctum
TTCATGTTTTACCTTCATTATAACGCACCCCTAACACACCCACAAGCTTTTATTAACAAGAATTAAGCTAGAAATTAGCATACCTTTCAAGCTCCTTACAAGACCCAGATCCTCCTAGCCATCGAACAAAGCGTTTCCTTGACTAACTAATTCCTTTACACTACGTAGGGGATCCATTATAACAAGCTTGAAGCATCAAATAATCAAAAATTTAGAAAAAAATAATTTTGTTTTTCCCTGGAACTGGCCGAACACAAAGCTTGTGAGAATAAGCTTTTCCCCAATTTTTTGGTCTAAGTATAAACTCCCTCTCTTGTTAAAAGATAAGCTCATAAGGTTATATATATAGACCCAAGTCCACATATGGACCAATAGGAATTGGACAAACACATGACCCCACACACTTTTATTCTTAAGGATTAAACTTAGAGCAAAATTAACTTTTGGTCCCAAACTTTACCAAATTGAACCAATTAAGGACTTATGGGTTCTAACTTACGGGGTCTAACACCCATGATAGCCTTAAACAACATAAGTAATCTTGAACTGAGGGATTCAGAGTGAACTTAGATTGATTTTAGGGGTTCCATAGGAAAACCCCGATTAGAGTTTAAAAAGAGTATGCAGAAAGTGTTTGAGCGAGTGAATGAGAAGCCTAGTGTTAAGAATAAGAATAAATAGTAATGAAGGAGTTTAACCTGGTTTGAGGGTCCAATATAGGGGTCACACAGCCCGTGGAGGCATCCAGAAGGTGTCACCTTAGCCCAAAATTTTCCGAAACCAAATCCCAAGCATCACTAAAGCTATACAAGAATCTGGGTCTTTACATCATCTCCTCCTTGGGATCATTCATCCTATAATGTGGAAGCACAAGGCTTGAAAGGCTTGAATTAGAACATGAAACTTCTAAACACAAGGTACAATGCATAATTGATCATTTGAAAATCATCAAGTCATTATAACTCATATCAAAATATATTCAAATCATTTACAACATCATGAAAATCATTTTAATGCACATGTAAGCATGTCATGCCATGAGACTCAAGAGTTGAAAGGATTAGGACCACTTGGAGAAGGAAGAACCTAGCACCGAAGGCTTGAGTAAATTGAAAAATATAGGGATACAACATTATCATGTTCAACTCCAACTCCCATGTAGCACTCTCCACATGTTGATTTTCCTAAAGTACCTTAATTGAAGCCACATCCTTATTATGAAGCCGCTTTACTTGCCTATCCAAAATTTCTACTGGAACTTACTCATAAGACAAGCTCTCCCCCACCTCAACACCTTCCAAAGGCATGATGGTACTAGGGTCACCAACCAATTCTCTCTAAGGTGACCCATACTCGTAACATATAACCGATCTTGATTACGAAGTACACCATCTCCCCAAACCCCTATATTATCCTCAGCAACCAATCCACCCCAAGAATCGCATCAAAGTCAAACATCTCAACTTCCACAAGATCTCACCTAAAGACTTTATGTAACACAGAAATAGGACAACCACGATAAATCTATGTGCAACAACAGATTCACCCAAAGAAGTAATAACTGAAACGAGGTCCCTTAAGATTTCAAGACTAAAACAAAACACAACAGCCAATAGAGGAATCATAAAAGATAAATTCGCACCTAGTTCAAGCATTATGTAAACATCTACTTAAAGATTTTTAATGTACCAGTGACAATAATTAGTGCCTCCTCAATCTCCAGATGAGCATGAAGAGTATAAAATATGTTGTTCCTTGAGGCAACACCTTATGGGGCTCTTTACTAGTTTTGTCCACCTTGATCCACCTGACCTTAATCCTTCTGAGCATTCTCAAGACTATCAGCAATCTTGTGGTCCTTATCACCGCACATATAGAATATATCTAATTCCTTCTAGAAAAACACCCGAGTGATTCTTCCTGCACCTATCACACCCGAGAAATCATGGTCCATTGCCCCCTGTTCCTTAGAAGGAGGCAATCTAGCATTATCCATCTGAGCAGTGGAACCTTGGCCCTGTTGGAAGTGATCAATACCACTACTTATAGAACCAGAGAACCCACAATCAAACCCAACTCTCTTAGCATCATGAATCTCCTCTCTTTCTGTTTCTCCCCTTTAATTTGTTCGGCATACACCATAAGCCTAGATTAATTCATATTTCGAATGAGCATCATTGTATGACATTATTTCATAAACAAGTTAGAGATGCTAGAAATTAACTTATGCATCCTTGCATGAGGGTCAGCCACAAGTGTTAGAGCATATTTGGAGAACTTAGTGAACTTGAGGGCATAATCCCTCACACTCATACTACCCTACTTAATGTTGATAAACTTTGTCATCTTGGCTTCCCTAAGCTCAAGCGGGAAGAAATGATCTAGAAAAGCAAGCTTAAACTCCTTCCAATTAACATCATCACCACAAGCTCTCTCCAAAGACCACTGAGTATACCACACTGGGCTACATCCTTCAACTAACAGGCAGCCAGTTCAGCCTTCTCCTCAGAAGTGACACCCATGCCATTCAACACCTTGGTGATCCCATCAATCAACTCCTAGGCATCCTTGTCAGCCATAGACCTAAAGAACTTCAGAGGATTCATCCTAGTGAAATCCCTCACTCTCAAAGCTAGAGTATGATCCCGAAGAAGGTTGCCCTACCTAGTCTGAGTAGTCACCAAATTGGAAAGCATAGCAAAGGCTGTACGGAATTCACTATTTGAGATAGGCTCATCCAAAGGCCCTTGAGGTGCTTGACCCTCATTAGCAAGAGCTGGTTTGGGTAGGTGGGGTCTTCAATAAGGCATCTCCTGAACATTAAGACAAGAAAGCTAAATACATATTATTCATAGAAAAACATAAGATATGAAGTAGTGTGAAAATTCCTAGAATGTAATCATAGCCTCCCACTTATAAACATAGCGCACTTTACATCCATGAATAGGACTCTGCTTAACATAGAATATTAGACTCTGAGGATTATTGACAAACCTAGTAGTCTAATACCATCATTGTCATGATCCAAGCCTAGGGTTTAGGCATGACATAGCAAATGGGAACTAGAGAGTCCCCAAACAAGTCTCAAGATACCAAAACTCATATCATTGGTTGATGAGCATATACAAAACTAAGCACATAGTTCTAAGGGACGAAGAAGTAGAACTCATGTTATTTGGGCAATTCAGGACTTGGGATCTATCATATCAAGAAGCATAATAACATCACAAGCATAAATCATGTCATAAGGCCATATTCATCAAGAGTTATAACTAAAGCTCTAAATACATCACATAACTGATAACGTAGAGAGTGCATAAGATGTCCAATAATGCCTCTAACATATGACAGGTCGGGCCAAGACATACCTCTGCTCCCCTCAAAGAAAGTAAATTCGCTACTAATACCGTAAGTAGAAGAAATGGTGGTTGGTCCTCGGAAGATAGGACTCACCACAATAAGTACAACCCAAAATCCAAGCTAGATGTCATAAAGTAGATAGATAGGCTCCTCGATCCCTACATGTTGATATCATGTAGGTAAAATATTTGTTAATACATTTGAATGTACTAAGTATGTAGGGTAAAGTGCATGAAACTTTCAAACCTACACTTCAAGGTTAGATGACAAGGGCACATAATATAGGAAGAGATATATAACAAGGAATGTAATATAACAAGATGCCATGAAATTCATAGTGCATGATGTGCAAATAGTGCTTATATATATATATATTGCGGATATGACCATAACCAATATCTCAAACCCATGCTAGCTATTACATGAATTTGCCCAATATTGACCTCCCATCGGGTGAAAGAAGATTACTTGCCAAAGGTAATCAACACAACACCTTATTATCCAGTCATTTCGTATGTGGTGGTCACCTTTCTTACAACCTGGTTATTTTAGAACGATTTCTATATCAAAATATATCATATAATATCATAAATGAATAGTCATCCCTTACGACCCGATCATTCCAGTGATGACTATCATTCCTATGCTGGCACATAGTTCAAGGAAAGGGAGAGGACCCTTAGGGATAGCCCTGAAGCCCCCAATCCATCGATGCTAAGTCAACATCCCATGAGAATACTTATACATGTACATGTTTTTCAAAGAAGTAAGTCATTTCAAATCATTTAAATGCATAACTTGGCTTAAAAGCCAAATACCATTCATAATAATGAGACTTGGGCTCAAACGCCAAAACATAGTTCATATTCATAATACTATGCATAGAATTAGCTTATTCGTACATACATAATGGTGAAAGCACCCATAATGCTCAAACATACATAATTGTTGACATATATGTGATCACATTTTTATCATAACCATAATCACATCAAAATAGTATCCTAAAACATAATTGGGTTTAACCCACTTTATAATTTCCAAAATAATTCAATGTCATGAATGCAAATGTAATAAATGCTGTGAAGATAGCATGGGTAATTAAGATTCAATCTAAAATCAACAATATAATATAAAATTTAAGTGAAAACATGGTACAATTACACATGCATAAATAAGCCTTGAAAAGGGACACGCATATTCATAATCTCATAAATTCAATGTAAATCATCCTAATAGGGCTTAAAGTAACTTAAAATCA
Source organism: Solanum sejunctum (assembly GCA_025642045.1). Lineage (NCBI taxonomy): Eukaryota > Viridiplantae > Streptophyta > Magnoliopsida > Solanales > Solanaceae > Solanum > Solanum sejunctum. The sequence goes on from JAOTQJ010118710.1 coordinate 4,622, forward strand.
TCAAATATGTATAACCCATATATCAATTTAATTTAACAAATCCAAATAGTGAAAACCCATATTCATAGAGAATTTATATTCATGAAATTTTGATTGAAAAGATTTGAGTTTCTTTGGTTGGAAGTAACCAAAGATCAAACCCACATATCTTAGCTAAGGAAGGAAATTCTAAGTAGAAATTTGAAGAAGATTAAGCCTTCCCTTGATGTCCAAGCTTAATTGGCACTATAATACTTGACAGAAGTTTGAGAGGATTTTCAAATTGAGAGGAATGAATCTGATAATTAGGAATAGGGTTTTGGTCTTTAGGAAGTGTTAAGATAGCATCGGAAGTCCCAAAAAGTCATTAGAATAAATTAAACTTACGAAAATACTATTAATGAAATCAGTAGAAAAATTGCACGTCACCACTTCAAGAGAGGGTTCACGGCCTATGTAGCATTACACGGTTTATGTACCTATCCGTGGGACAATACTTAGAAAATTTTGCTTGACAAAAGTTCAAAATGAAAATCCCATACTCAGAAAAATTTTACAAAATTAACTACACAGAGGGCTTCACGGGGCATGTGACATCACATGGTCTATGTGACTGCCCGTATGACAACACTTGGAGTAATTCTGGATGGAAAGGGATCCCCACAGCTGGCATCACGGATTGTAGCAAGCCATGGTGGTCTATGAGCCTTGCCATACCCCTTTACTTGTCCCAAAAATTGTTGTTTCAAGCTCATGGTATGCACATGGGTCGTACAACTATATAAGACATGATTCCCCATTTAAAATATAATTTTGGGAAGAAATATATGATGGCACATCCACATGGTGCGTGGGAAGCCACACGGCCCATATGGGTGCCCGTGTGACTTGCCTTGGAGAAATGTTGACAACACAGCACAGGAGGACTTTATGAAAACGAGTATAACTTCTTCATATGAACTCTAAATAAGGTGAAACCAAGTATGTTAGAAAGATAATTCAAAGAGGTTTAATTTAATAGGTTGTGGTATACCCAGATCCTTTTGTGCTAAGAAATGTGGCTATTTAAATTTGGCCCTTCTATCGATTCTTGTGAAAAACTTAGCCAATGGAATTCCTTTGAACTCGACTTGATGTAGGAGACCCATGATGGACTTAAACAACATAATTAAGCTTGAATTGAGGGCTTGAGAGTGAACTTAGATTGAGCTTCGGGGTTCCATTTGAAAGCCCTTGTTAGAATTCAAAAATAGGATTCGAAAGACGTTTGAGCGAGTGAATGAGAAGCTAAGTATTTAGAATTAGAATGAATAGTAATAAAGGAGTTTAAACTAGTATGGGGGTCTCATATAGGAGTTACACAACCCGTGGAGGCTTCCATAAGGTGTCACTTGGCCAAAACATTTCGAAACCAAATTCCAAGCATCACTAAAGCTATACAAAAATTCAGGTCCTTACATTCCTTGACAATAAGTGAACCAAAATATATATGAATATTGACGTTAACTTTATATATGATAATAAGAAAATCTTGTTATATTTTTCATATATATTCTTACTAGTTTGCATTGTGATTCAATTCGCCAGTGTAATAATCCATAATTAATTGCTTTAGGAAAGCAATTTTAATAAATTATATGTCAAGTAAATCTTATAAACATTTTGGTGGGAGAGCAAAACTTTTTTACTATATAGGTTAGATTGCAAGTGAAAGCTATAAGTACAACTCCCTGCATTACTAATTTTTATCGTCTCATCTATCATCACAACACGGATTTTGCTTATGTATTCTTTTTAATTAATTAAATAATTATGACTTCATAAACAAGCTCCGAATACAGCGTTTGAATTAAGTTAATGTCTTCTAAAGATAAAAATAATGTAAATTTTCCTAGCTTGATTATCTAATGATAAAACACATACGCATAGGACCTTTCTGTATATTAGAATGTTCTTTTTTTTCTATTCGAATATGTGCAAATCAATTATTTCTTCTATGACGTTATGATTCTTTTTTCTTTTTTTGGATATATGAAAAATAAGTCCTGAGGTGAGGTAGAAAACACTTCTTTAATCCAATGCCAATCACACTGAAAAGAATATTACTCCTCTTCCTGTAAGTGAAAAAGTTATCACGAGTGACATGCATTGGACATAATTTTTTGAAGCAAGCCCTACCACGTATATTGTCTGTGGAACCACGCCTAGCTGCGGTGCCAAGCTTATATCCTCTGCATGGCCTCTGAGTCATGGCGAAGCAGTCACATGATGTATTTGATGAAGAATCATATGTCGCGATGGAAAAATGAGTAAGTTATTTTGGTACTCATTCAGATTTATCCATTTTGAACAACTTGGATACTCAACTCATTAAGATGAATAAAAAATAGATAAAGCTTATATTGCCCATTTTAAAATGGATAATCTAATGGGTTAAAGATACTCATTCATAAAGTAAATTATTTTTTATTGGGAGGGGTTGAAATTGCGGAGGGTGATAATTTTTTATTTTTAACATTTGGTATGGGGTGGGGGGAGCTTGTAAAAAAAATTTAAGAATTTATTTTTGAAAAATTTATATATATATATTTTTTGGATAGGGTAGGAAGAGGGGGGCAAGGGATAAGAAAATTTAGGATTTCTTCTTATGAAAGAAAATAAATTTTCTTTTACCTTTTATTTTTGGTAGGAGAGCGTTCGGGGGTTGTGGTTGGGTGGGGGCATTAGGTGTGAAGACTAGCTACAAGGATTTGCTTTTGAAACTTTTTATCATGATCCAAAAATTTGGCGTGATGGCACTTGCTCAATCCCACCAGAGCAAGTCATCGTTAATTCAAAAAGGGATAATAAATATAACGCACAGAAGCATTTAAAATAAATAAACTTAAACTGCAAATTTTCATAAACTTAAATCTCATCCAAGGACCAGTTGTCATGCGTACAAGCCACTAGAAATACAGAAAAACAAGAAAATACAGGTCCAACTGTCCTTCTCCTCAAATAGAATAAGTACAAAAGAAAGAGGAACAAGAGAGTTAGCCAGATGTCAATAGCTACCTCTCTTTATCTCCGGAGAATCCTCGACGTATAAGAAAATACTTCTCACTGTCCGATTTCACCACCTAAACGAGTATAGAAGCAAGGGGTGAGTACCCAAAACCACGTGGTACTCAGTAAGTGGACTAATAAACACAAAATTAAGTATATAGAATATCGGTACCCCTAACACTCCAACCACAACCTGCATATAGTCAGTCCAGCGTAACAGTGCACAATGCACATATCATATAGTTCAATAATCACACCAATTGTCATATATCAATAACACTAGGGATCAAGTGCATTTATCACAAGTTTCACAAAAGCGCTCACATGTTTATAAATGATAAGGAGATAGAATGCAATGCGATGCAATGTAACATAATATGATGCATGTTTGTCCTAGTAATACACATCCACTGATCATAAACATGCCTCAGTCAGAACCCATGGGGGCCACACATTGACCATGTATCCGTCGTGGTGCATGACACGTCCCTCGAATCATAGTATCCATCGCGTCATATGACATGACCCTCGAATCATAGCATCCGTCGCGGTGTGCGACACGACTCTCGAATCATAATATCCTTTTTGATTAGCCGGAACCATTTCCCATCGGCTTTACATTTCTTTTTCATGGAACATACAGTAATCACATAGTAAATGCACAATAATCATGTTCAATAAAACATGCAAGATGCCCTTACAAATTCAACACCTCACACAGAAAGTAGAAGATTTTATATACTTAACAAAGGTTAAGAAATCCACTTGCCTTAGTCAATATAATACTTTAGTCTTCCCTTTTTGAATGAAATCCATAGCACCACGATCTAGTCAAATAATTATCACAATAAGATTCTTAAATTTAAAAATTAACACCCTAATGTTATCGTATATCATGAAAAAATGTTACTATATTTCTGTGCCAACTAATTAATTTTTGCCATCATTTTTTACCAATGGAAAGATAAGTTCCATCTTTGCTTACCGTCTGCTAAGTACAAATTACTGAAGCAACCACCTTTCTTCTTTTATTCTTTTTATTTTAAACTATAGTTTAAATAAAAATAATAAATTAAAGAAGCTAGAAATTTCCAAATATGATATCCAAAACATAGATAGTGGACAACACACTCTGGATTTTCTTGCTCTAATTACCAAATACACGAAAGTCCAGAAAAAAAGATTTAAAAGGTCTTCCCAGTAATTTTATAAATAATAATTTCTTATAAAAATATTTCACAGAATAAACTACAAAAATAAACTCATTTATAAAATATCTTGTTATAAAAGACTTAGAAAAATAGGAGCACTTACAATAATAAAATTTGTCGAAATTCTACGCGATAAACTACCTCCCTCCAGCTAGTGAAACTAGTAAACTTATTAAATAAACAATATGTATTTTTTCTACATTACTCTCCGTTTTGCTCACTATCTTGCCTCTGCTACAAAGAGAAAGATGAGGCATTTATATAGAGGCACCAATACCTCATCAGAGTGCTGAAAAGATAAAGAAAACAAGGTGGTAGGTGCATCATGCTGCATTAACGAGTGGATGAAGCAATACACTCTATAATTGAGCACTAAGAGAATAAATAAAGAAAAGAAATATGCACTAGCTCCTAAAAATGTTAAAAAAATGCACTCCATAAATCCCCGCTGATTGATTTTTTTTTAAATCAACCTTACATTAATCCAACTCAAGTAGATAAAATTTTCAGGTTGTTACATTATCCACCACTAAAAATCATGTTCGTCCTCAAACATAAATTAAAAGAAAGTACCTAAAGTTTCGAAAAGACGAGGATATATAGCCCACATTTCTAACTCAGTTTCCCAGGTCGCTTCTCTAACTAGATGATTCTTCCATTGGACCTTTACCGAAGCAATCTCTTTGTTTTGAAGCTTGCGCACCTACCTATCTAAAATAGCAATAGGCTCCTCTTCAAACGACAAATCTCAATTTAGTGCTACTGCATCAAATAAGAGTATATGAGACTTGTCGGGTACATACTTCCGAAGCATAGAGACATGGAACACAAGGTGCACAGATGATAAGCTAGGTGGCAAGGACAATCTATAAGCCACCTCTCCAACTCGCGCTAAGATCTCAAATGGGCCAATGAATCAAGGGCTAAGCTTGCGTTTCTTCCCGAATCGCATCACACCCTTCATGGGTGATACCCTGAGCCAAACATGATCGCCCTCCATAAACTTCAGGGCTCGAACCCTCCTGTCTGCATAACTCTTTTGTCGACTTTGAGCAGCCAACAACCTACCTTTAATCATACGAACCCTTTCTACAGCATCTCTCAGAAAGTCTGCATCTAGCGAGTCGGTCTTAGCAGAATCGAACCAACCAATCGGAGATCTACATTGCCTACCATATAATGCCTCGAATGGAGCCATTTGAATACTGGAGTGATAGCTATTATTGTAGGCAAACTCTTTTAAGGGCAAGTGTTGGTACCAACAAGAACCAAAATCAATCACACATGCTCAAAGCATATCCTCCAATACTAGAATAGTCCGCTCGGACTGTCCGTCTATCTGAGGGTGAAAGGCTGAACTCATATCCAGCCGAGTGCCTAGACCCTGCTGCAAGGCCCTCCAAAAGTGTAAAGTGAAAAGTAAACCCCAATCAAAAATGATAGAAATGGGCACACCATACAACCTCACTGTCTGATTGATATAGAGGTCAGATAACTTTTCTGCCGTATACTTGTCTTTGACAGGAATGAAATGAGCGAACTTGGTTAACCGATCCACGACTACCCAGATAAAGTTATACAGCTCATGGTAGTAGGTAAACCTACCACAAAATCCATAGAGATTCGCTCCCACTTCCATATAGGAATGGGTAGCCTCTGAAACTCACCTCCAGGCCGCTGGTGCTCACACTTCACCTGTTGACAAGTCAAACACTTAGCTACAAACTCAGAAATATCCTTCTTCATACCATACCACCAATAGTGCTGACTTAGGTCGTGATACATCTTCGCTGCTCCTGGATGGATGGAATAACGAGTACAGTGGGCCTCCTCAAGAATCAATCTAA
>JAOTQJ010118741.1:0-14113 GCA_025642045.1 Solanum sejunctum
AATTTAAAATACACCTCAATCACAATAATTTTCCCGAATGAGCAATTAACCTCCATTTAGTTACTTACGGGGTCTAAAAGATTGCTTGATTCTCCACTCATCTGACTAAGTGGATCCAAAAAAGGTCCCGTTAGAGGCATTTCTCTTTAGCTGCAAGACGAAGAGAGAGAATGGTGTATAGACTTTGTTCAAGATGAATCTGCAATTGATATTGATAGAATTGAAGTTGATAACTATTGATTTGCTTGATTCAATGGGCATGAGTGAATTACCTGGTGTTTTACTCAAAGCAGAGGAGACAGTGGCTATAGCTGCACCCATTGGTGGATTTGGTGGCGACCACGGTAGGTTTTGTGGTGGATGTGGAGCTTATGATGGGTACTAAAATGGGCCTATTCGTTTTTTTACTTAAATGTCCTCTTTTTGTTATTATGAGAAGTGATTTTTGCTTAATTGTAGACTTGATTTTATCCGATTATGGTTCAAATTTGGGTTTTTGTGAGCTAGTTTAGTGCTTTGAAAGTATGGGTAATGTGCAATTCTATTCATGAATGTAATATTTGCAGAACTTCCAAGAAAAAAAAAAGAAAAAAAGATTACCTATCAAACATCCTAATTCTTCAATAAATGAATAGGTATGTTCTGTTGCATACTTTTAGCCAAGATGATACCTTAATTAATCAATGGTTCTTCTACACTATGTCAATCAACTTTCCTTAATATATAGTATTTATAATTTCATTTAGAAAGCAAATAATTTCAAGCACCCAGAAGAAATATGTCGCATATCTACACCTGATAGGCAAGAACACTTTATTCGGCGGTGGGTTGAGGCCCTGTTTAATCTATGTATAACTTAAGAAATACACAACATTTGGATCTCATACTGATCTTAGGCTGCCAATTCTCTGTGTTAAAAGCCTTCTGCTAGACTTAATGTGAGATCAAGCATATGAAGACGAAGCTTTAGAAGGTTTCGAAGGAGGTGATAACTTTAATATGAGTTTCAGTAGCTCATGCAAATCAAATGGTAAGGTGCATAATGTGATTGTTGATCACATTTATTGATTTTCATTTGTTTTATGTTGTGTTGCTATTGTTGATCACACTCAAACAATACCTCTCATTTTGAGATAAAGTGACCGTTGTCAAATTTAAAACCTAACCATCAGTTAGGGTCGAATCCCAAGGGAATACGGGGCTTTGCAACATTGATTCACTAACAATCAATTCAAGCATCAAATAACTCTATTCTCAAGAAGGGGGAGGGGTTTGCAATGGTTGATAGTAAATTAAAACTATACTAATAAGACGTAAAGATAACCAAATCGGAGGGCAACTTGAGAAATTGCGTTCTCCATGATTCACTAACTCAATCACCCTTGATAACACAACCTTAATTAGGACATTGCATGCAAGATGATAACTTAAGATCTTCCAACCTTTGGGCAAAGGCGATGGTCGAATTTCACTAATGCGCTTGGCCAGCTACCATAGTGTGCCAAACTAACTATTAACTATTGTATCAGTCAACCTCTCCTTGGTCGAGTTTGGTTGATTAGACAAGAATACATCAATCGAATTCTATCACCCATTTCGTTTTCGTATTCATTACTACCTTGATCGGAATCATGACACTAGGTGGGATTTAATGTTAGCCACCATTAAACAACAAGCAAAATCAAGAAAAATGGATAATACATGAAAATACTCAACTAAAAAAAGTGCAAATACTCTGCATGATTCCCACAACCTCAAGTTGTGGGTTTAGCCACTCATGGCTTGGGCACACAAATCAACAATAAAATAGGAATACATGGAAGATTTCTAACCCTAGCAAATTGAAAAACAATGCAACCCTCTTTGAAATTAGAATCACAAGCTTAAATAATGCAATTAATCCACAAGTGAATCTAAATCCCCAAATTTGAGTCTCAATGTGAAACCCTAAAAATTCTCTCTAAAATCCTCTCTACAAACAACTATAATATGAACAATATACTAAGAATTATGAAAAGATCTCCAAAAACTGCTCGTAAAATCCTAACTTATATTATTTATACTATTTATAAAAATGTCCTTAAAATAATTTGTAAATCTGGTCGGCGTCTGCTATGACTCGTAGTTAAAACTGGTAGGGTCACTTACCAGCAATAATCGGGCTTTCTTGGTCAACACTTGACATTTTGGACTTCACTGTTATGATCCACCTCTATGAGTCGTAGTCTGTTCTATGGCTCGTAGTCCACTCTTGCATTTCTTGGTCCAATTTTAATCAACACTGTTAATTGTTATGAGACCCCATTCTACGAGTCGTAGAGAGGACTATGACTCGTACCTTGAGCTCGTGTGGCTGAACTTCACATTTTTAAAATTTGTTTTTGGACACTATTATTTGCTACGAACAACCCCTACAACTCGTAGCTTGGGCTATGACTCGTAGTGAGGCCCCTAGCTCTTCCAAATCAACAAAATCTGCAACTTTTTCCAAAATCAAGCCAAACTATATTTTTTGCAATTATAAACACAAAAACCCATAAAAACCGTAAAAAGTCATATTGAGAACACACAAAATCCCCATATTTTAGGCATCAAATGTGTTGTATTTTGGTAGCATATTAGTTGTAATATAAATGAATTAAAACAACCATATTTATTGCAATTACAGATTGAAGTGAATCAATTTACTGCTATTTGGGTGGACGAAAACAATTCAAATACACTTTTTGAAAGAGATATTGTTATTAATGAACACTTAGAGAACAAACATCAAGTTAATCAATATCATGGACACTATCTCACAATTATATCAGTCTAAAGAGAAGCCATACACCTGTGATGCACTTGCAGTGAATCTAGTCATATATCATATATAACTAAAAGTGGGAACAAAAAAAAGTTGAAAACTAAAATATCAAATTACCCTTGCAAAGTTGACTTATTACAATAATACTATTAATATATTATTATTGTATTATTAAATAGTAATTTTCAACTGTATTTTGATTTCTTAGTTATGCTATTTTAAATCCCTTTTGTTGTTATTAATTATTATTATGAATTTTATTCTTTAGTTAAGACAGTAATTTATGTTACTTTTATGCTAATTATTACCAAGCCTCTTCCACTACCAATATAACGGAATATATAACGTAATTACTTGCGAAAATTTGTGATTATTTTTTTCATTCAAATAAAATTCACTTAATGTTTGGTTAATTCATGCACATAAATTTAGATATTAAATCTCGATTGATTAAATAAAAGGATACTAATTAGCCATAATGACAGTTGACTGCTTACCTGACCATTTGACTTCTCATTAGACTTTTATTTCTTTGTCATATAAATTCATAGACATAAAAAAATTATTTTGTGGAGTATATCCACAGCTTTTGACGTAATGAATGTGATGTGATGATTCATCTATTAAGGAATAATTAGTACTTTTAGTTTATTTTAACAAAAGTTCTTCACTATGGTATGTCTTCTCTCTTTCGGTTAGATATTTAACTTATAAATTGTTCATTCTTTTTTATCTTTCCCCTTAAAAAATTATATATTTCATATTAAATTGGATTTTTAAAAATCAATTTTAACATCTTATAATAAAGTGTGTCTTTTCTACCATCCTTATGGTCAAATAAGTTGTTCCTAATATTTCATATGGTTAAACTGCTCACAAATTTATGAGTCTTCTTTTCTACCATATTTTATTTTAGGTATTTCTCATATACTCTCCCCCCCCCCCCCTCTCTTTTTATTTTCAATTTTTAAATATTTATTTATATGAGTTGAATAAAAGGCTTTGTGACTTCTAATGACATTTAGGTTGATTTTCATGCATTTCAATATATGTATGGATTTACAAGAATTTCTAACCTCAATTTATGAGTTATACTCCTACTTTTTTATGTAACATTTTGACTTTAATTTATAACACGTAGATAACATAATAATATATCTATATACATGCAGTGATTATTAGCGAGCATTTGGTATATGAAGATATTTATACTTTTCTTCATATACGAAAAGATGAAATATATATACACACACACACAATGAAATATAAAATTTATATTAAATATTTTAAGATAAACGTGCAGAGCACGTTCCAAGGACTAGTTTTCTTAAAAGCATGAACTCCAAAAACTTAAACATAAATTATGATAATACCCCTTAAAAATAACTCCTAAATTATGCAATCACCTTCACTTAAAAATATCTAACATAAAAGTAATTCCTCCGCTAAACTGGCGAAAGGCTACTTTCCCCTATAGTTGTGACAAGTTCCACCTTTTCCCAATTGATGCCACTTCTGAAGTTACCCTATATATATATATCAATCAAATGCAGATCCCCTCTTGCATAAACTCCTGCATATACAGTATAGCATCTGTCTTGATTTTTCTTATTTTCTTGCTCTCGTTTGTGAGGTAAATATTGTTTGCCATTGTGCAAATCAAATTACACCATTAGAATCATTTTCTCCGTTAAAACTTGTAAGTTCTTACTGTCGACTTTCTGGACAACCTGTTTACCCTTCTTTTGGATAACTTGGTCCTTCTATATTTTCTATACAATTTACGCAAAGTTCCTACTTTGTTGTCCTCCTTCTAGATAAGTTAGTGGTATCTGCCAACTTATTTGTCCTTCTTCTAGATTGCTTGGTGGTAACCTGTTGTCAATACAATTTTTGTAAAACACTTATTTATTCGTACTAATTTTACATACACTCTCCTCTACATCCATAACTTTTCAGATTCTTCACCTATGGCAAGTGAAATTGAACTTTCAAAGAAAAGTCCCAATTAACAAGATCCCAAAACGCTCCACTGATTGGGTGATGCTAATTTTAGCTATTAGCAAAGGATCAGTAATTCGACACAAGAATTCATGCTATGAAGGCATTTATCAAACTATAATATTAGTTGACGATGAGGAAACATTACTTATACTTTAAAATGCTATTGTTCCAACCTACTTTCCTAGTTACATCTCGAATGCCATCCCATGCCCCTTAAATAAACAATAGGGGACAAAGTTGAATGCAACACTATTTAATAAGCAAAATCATACATGGAGGGACTCCTTGAAAATAAATAAGAGTTACTACATTGCTAATGTCTGTCATGACCCAATCCTAGGCCTAGACATGAACGGCACAAAGGGAACCTGAAGGGACCCCAAGCAAGCCTCTTAGAACATCATTACACATCCTTGGTCGCGAAAGTAATAAAGCAAGCATCAAGAGATAAACGCGTGGAAATTAGGGCTAAGGTAAAATACTTCCATATCATAACATCAAGAATAAATAGAGTCAAGGCTCTTAGTATAGATATATAACATGTTCAACAAACACCTCTAATACATAGATAAGAGCGGGGGCTAAGACAAAGTAACTAGGCTCACCTTAATAGTCAAAACAAACAATAAAGAAAAATATCTCAATACATAATAGGAGTAACGTAGACTAAAGTCCCCGAAGTAGAGGACTCACCAACTAGCTTGAATAACACCGAACTAGCCACATAGAGGAGGAAAATGATCAACTTGGGCATCGATTCCTACATGGTGACATCATGTAGTCATATACTATAAGTTAGTACATTTGGATGTACTAAGTATGTAGGATGCAATGCAACAAGAGATAGACTTCATAATCAAAATACATAACAATACGCAATAGGCATAATATAGTAATATAACATGTAAGATCAATACATAAGTAAGATATTCTTAAGTAATTCATGCTCATATAGGATATCATATGTGTAGAAGAGAGCAATCGAGATTCCCAAATGTACAATCCTTTGGTAAGTTAGTGATGATGCCGCTCCATTACTTAGGTGGATGAGTACGAACCCTCATCTAGGTTAGTGATAATGTCACCCCATCACTAAGGTGGAGAAGTACAAACCCTTTCCTAGGTTGATGAGTACAAACCCCCATCTAGGTTAGTGATGATGTCGCCCCATCACCAAGTGGAGTAGTAGAAACCCTTCCCTAGGTTGATGAGTACAAACCCCCGTCTAGGTTAACCGAGTTCTTAGTCCCCCTGTATTTGATATGGTATAATGTAATACTTTATATAGAATTTATCATATACATAAGATCATTTCTTCATCTTATAGTCAATCACATCATATCTCATGCTTTGGACCTTCAACTTCTCAAGAAACCACATCCGGACATTTTATCAAATACTTAGAGTGTATGTCATGCTAGTATAAATTCATGAAATATAGAGATGACATCATGCAAGAAAATCCATTATAAAACCATCAATCAACACCTTGCAACACCCTCAAAAAATATACATCAAAATCCCTTCTCAAATATTACAATAGATAAAAGATTTATAGCTCAAAACTGGGCAAAACAGTCACAACTTTGCATAGCTTTAACATAGTGGGAAGTGAATTTCAGAATGATCAAGTCCAATTTGTAAATCAACTTTAAATCGTGCAACTTGAGTAAAAAGAGGCTTGGATATTATGGGTGAAAGAAACCTACGAAAGAAACCCACTTACCTTAGCTTAGAGATTAACTTGGTGAAAATTGGAGATAGAAACTTGAAGCTTGAAGAAGAACCTTGAAGGAGAACGTTAGATTAGGATGAGGGCTTGGGACTTGAGTTTGGGTAGTGAACATATGACTAAATGTTTGAGTGAGTATTGGAAAATGTTTTGGGTGATATGAGGGTGAAATTTGGCTAAGTATGGGTAAAAACACATTTGGACACTTAGGCCCACGAATTAAAAGTCTTGGACCAAACTAAAAAGAATGTCTCAAATAACATACATGCACATCGCGAAGGAGAATCGAAAACCACTTCGGAAATTAACATTTGAGAATTTCAAAATTTGATACGGTTGCTCTAAAATTGAGTTTAGACCCATTTTTTACCTAATTTTGTCCCCTTGAGCAAGAATATGAAGTCAGATTTTCGAATTTTGAGATATATGGAATTTAAAATTTTGGGCATTCGGTGGCACATTTTCAAGTACTTTTTGGGGTCATTTCAATATCTATACCTTGGGAACATTTTTCCCCGAATGTAAAAGAAACACACAAGATAAGAATGATCATAACAAATCAACACCAATTAAAATACAACATTACATTTAAAACACTATTTTCAAAATCTCAACATAAGTGTAAAATTATCATAACTTGCCAACTTAAACATGAATGCATATGAATGACATAAGGGCTGAAACATAAGACTTGAAATCACATAGAGGACTTGGAATTAGTACCTTAGGCTTGAGTGCAGCGGAAAAGATAAGGATACCTCTTTTGCGTGTCCGCTTCGGCCTCCCAAGTAGCACTTTTAATTTGATGGTTCCTCCAAAGGACTTTAACTGAAGTTACTTCCTTGTTCCTCAATCTCTTCACATGCCTATCTAAGATCTTAACTAAAATATCCTCATAAGTCAAATTATCCTCAACAACACACACAACATCAAGAGGCACAATAGCATTAGGATCACCAACACATTTTCTCAACCTAGAGACATGGAACACCAGATGAACCAAATTTATTTCTCTAAGCAATTTCAATTCATAAGCTACCTTGCCAACCCTTTTTATCACCTCATAAATACCAACGTACCTTGGACTCAACTTTCCCTTTTTTCCAAAATAGACCACATCTTTCATTGGAGAAACTTTCAAATAGACCTAATCACCCACTTTGAATTTAAGGTCTCTTCTTGTCACATCAGCATAATATTTTTGATAACTTTGGGTTGTTCTCAACCTTTCTCTAATCATCCTGACATTCTCAAGATCCTCCATAACCAGATATAGTCCCAATAAATCTATCGCTCTAACCTCAAACCAACCAATTGGTGATCCACAACGTCTCCCATAAAGAGCCTCAAAAGTAGCCATACTTATACTAGAGTGATAGCTATTGTTGTAGGCAAACTCAATCAAAGGGAGATGGTCATCCTAACTACCTCTCAACTCCAATACACATGCCTTAAGCATATCTTCAATTGTTTGAATTGTCCTTTCAGCTTGGCCATCCATCTGAGGGTGGAAGGGCGTACTAAGCTAAACTTTTGTACCAAGACCCCTTTGAAAAGACTTCCTAAAATGTGAAGTGAATTGTGAACTACGATCCGGTATGATGCACAAAGGATCCCTATGCAACCTTACTATCTCATGGTTGTACAACCTTGCATACTCTTCAGCCCCATGTGTGGTCTTAATCGGTAGAAAGTGGGCCCATTTTGTCATCTTATCAACTAACACCTAAATGGAATCAAAACATTTCCTAGTCTTGGGAAACCTAACTACAAAATCCATATTAATGACCTCCCACTTCCAAGTGGGAATCTCTATGTCTTGGTTAGGCCACCCGACCTTTGATGTTTAGCTTTGATTTATTTATAACTATAGAAACCAAAAATAAATTTGGCAATGTCCCTATTCATGCCTCCCTACCAATACACATCCCTCAAGTCTCTATACATTTTGGCGGAACCAGGGTGAATAGAATAAGAATAATTATGGGTATTATCAAGAATTTTCTCCCTCAAACTATCAAAACAAGGCACACATAACCTACCTTGATACCTAAGGGCACCATCTCCCCCTTGCGACAAAACCTCTAATTTGCCCTCTTTCACCAAGGCCTTTAATTCAAGCAAGGGGGAGTAAAAATCTTGTTTTGTAATCACCTCATCAACCAAGGAAGAATTGGAACCATCAACAACAACAACACCATCACCCACTTCTTCCAACCTAACCCCCAATCTAGCCAATCTATGCACCTCTCTAGCCATCTCCCTATCACCACCATAAACATGCGCTAGGCTACCCATAGACACCCTACTCAATGTATCCGCCACCTCATTTGCCTTACCCGGATGATAATGCACCCTCATGTAATAGTCTTTGAGAAGTTCTAACTACCTTCTTTGTCTCAAGTTGAGATCTTTTTGAGTGCAAATATATTGGAGGCTCTTATGATCGGTGAAGACATCAATATGCACCCCATACAATTAATGAAACCAAATCTTTAATGCAAACATCACGGGGACAAATTCAAGATCATCGGTAGGGTAGTTCATTTCATGCACTTTGAGTTGTCTAGAACCAAAGGCTATGACCTTACCATTTTGCATTAGCACACAACCCAAACCAACTCTAGAAGCACCACAATACACAACAAAAACCTTATCCCATCTAGTAGTGACAATATAGGAATGGACATAAGCCTATCTTTCAGTGTTTGGAAGCTTCTCTCACATTCATCTGTCCACACAAACTTAACCTTCTTTTGAGTCAATTTTGTCATAAGGGAAGCAATGTAGGAGAACCCATTTATAAATCTTCTATAGTAACCCGCGAGGCCCAAGAAGCTCCTAATATCCAACGGGTTTAATGGTCTAGGCCAATTCCTAATCATATCAATTTTCTTAGAATCCATTTTTATGACATCCCTACACCACATCACCCAAAAATGCAACCTCCTTCAACCAAAATTCAGACTTATCATATTTAGCATACAATCTCTCCTCCCTCAACCTTGGCAACACAACCCTCCAATGACACATATGCTGCTCCCTACTATGTGAGTAGATCAAAATATCATCAATGAAGACCACAACAAAGGAATCAAGATATACCCTATTCATTAGGTCCATGAAGATAGCCGGCACATTAGGAAAACTAAAAGACACACCACAAACTCATAATGTCCATATCTAGTCCAGAAGGCTATCTTCAGAATATTAGACTTCCTCACCCTCACTTGACGATACCCGAACCGAAGATCAATCATAGAGAAAAAGCTAGCCCTTTGCAATTGGCCAAATAAGTCATCAATCCTTGTAAAGGATATCTATTCTTTATAATGACCCTATTGATTTGCCGTTAGTTAATACACATTCTAAGTGACCTATCCTTCTTTTTCACAAATAACACCGAGGCACCCCAAGGAGATTAACTAAGTCTAATAAATCCCTTTCTAACAAATATTTCAATTGTTTCTTTAAATCCTTCAAATCCACCAGGGCCATATGGTAAAGGGCAATGGAGATAGATGGAGTATCAGGAAGGAGATCTATGCCAAAATCTATTTCCGATTTGGGAGGGTTACCAGGAAGGTCATTTCGAAAGACATTAAGAAACTCATTTATAATCAAAACCGACTCTATGGAAGGGACATTGGACTCCACATCCTTAACCCTCACAAGATGGTAAAGCCACCCTTTAAAGATCAACTTATAGGCTTTAATGCATGAAATGAATCTATCATTGACCACTACATCTTGACTTTCCCACTCTAGCATGAGCTCATTTGGAAATTGAAACTTGACCTTATGGCTTCTACAATCAACAAAAGCATAGTAGGCATGCAACCAATCTAGCCCAAGAATGACATCAAAATCAACCATGTCTAATTCAATAGGGTCACAAGGAAACAACTTATGCAAAATGCAAATGGGAAAAATTCTATAAACTTTCCTAGCAACAATAGAGACACCAATTGGAGTAGACACTTCATATGGAACTTTTTAGCATCAAAAGGGGTAACAAAGGAAAGAGTGGCACCTAGATCAATCAAACCATACACATTAAAGTCAAAGATTTTTAATATATCGATAACAACATCGGGGACCTCACTAACCCCTTCCCTTCCACATATAATATAAAATCGATTGTGCCTTGGGGCACCACCTTGTTGACCACCTATCCCTAATTGAATTGCATTAGTACCTTGGACTTTGCCATAGTTTCTTAGATAATCTACCTTCTTATGCCCAAGCTTACCACAACCAAAGCATGCATTAGAATCTTTCAAACATGGGCCTCTATAACTCTTCCCATATGTAGGATATATATCAATGGGAGCCACAACACCAATACCTTGAGGCCTGGGGGGTCATTGGCAAATCCCCTATTAGTAGTATAATAAGACAATATGGCTTGATGGAACCAGCCACCCCTTGGGAACTTACCCCCAAGAGGGTCCTCTTGGCCTCATGCCCTATTCTCTTCCTCAATTTCTCCTCCTCCATTTGCTCGATGTAGGTCATCAACTGAGATAAGACTATGTCACTAATTAGCATGGTGGACTGATATTCTTCACTTACCAAGTCGGAGACCCCCATCACAAACTTGTTCATCCTAGATCTAGGATCAGCCAGCAAATAAGGAGTATAACTTGAAAGTTGATTAAACTTGAGAGTATACTCCCTCACACTCATAGCACCTTGTTTCAAGTTCATAAACTCCACCAATTTAGCTTTCCTAAGCTCAAGAGGGAAAATTCGACCAAGGAAGGCAAATGTGAACTCCTCCCAAAGCACCATATTACCAATACCCTTCTCACCATTCCATTGATCATACCATATTTGAGCTACCCCTTTGAGTTGGTATGCTGCCAACTCCACCTTTTTATTTGGTCCAACACCCTTGATATTCAAGATTTTATAGACCTCATGAATGAACTCTTGTGGATCTTTATCCACCTTTGACACAAGGATTGCTGGAGGATTTATCCTCATGAAGTATCTTACCCTAACTCTCAGGGTAGTAGCATGAGGGGCTTGGGCCCCTTGATTGACTTAGTTGGCCACAACTTGCGCAACCATAGCGAGAGCATCCTGGAGCTCATCATTGTTTGGTTGCTCCTCGGGTGTTTGGGCCTATCTTCCTCTAGTATTTGGCATGATCTAGCATATTAAAGAACCTTTCTTAGGGGAAAAACTTACCACAACTCTATAGCATGAATTAGAATATGAAAAGGGGAAACATTTCCTAAAGTGTGTCATAGTCTCCTATTCAAAGTCATGGCGTGCTTTACAACCATGAATAGGACTCTAATCGATGTGATATGTTGGACTCTGAGGATCTATCAACCTAGTGCTCTGATACCAAGCGTATCATGGCCTAAGCCTAGGGCCTAGATGTGACACGACCTAAGTGGAACCCAAAGGGACCCCAAGCAACCTCTTAGAACATCATTACGCATCTTTGGTCGTAGAAACAATAAAGCAAGCATCAAGAGATAAAAGTAGGAAAACCAAGGCAAAGGGAAAACACTTTTATATCATAGACATCAAGAACAATAGAATCGAGGCTCTTAGCATAGATACATAATATGTCCAACAAATACCTTTAATACATAGATAAAAGCAAGGGCCCAAGACAAAGTAACTAGGCTCACCTTCATAGTCAAAATAGACAATAAAGAAGAATGTCTCAATATATAATAGGAGAAACATAAAGTAAGGTCCCCGAAGTGGAGGACTCACCAACTAACTTGAATAGCATCGAACTAGCCACGTCGAGGTAGAAGATGATCAACTTGGGCACCAGTTCCTACATAGTTACATCATGTAGGGATGCAGTATGCATTAATACATTTAAATGTACTAAATATGTTAGATGCAATAAGAGATAGACTTCATAATCAAACTGGATAACAATAAGCAATAGACATAATATAGCAATATGACATATAGTATCAATGTATAAGTAAAACATGCTTAAGTAACTCATGCTCATATAGTATATCACATGTGTAGAAGAGACCAAGCTAGATTTCCAAATGTATAACCCTTTGGTAGGTTAGTGATGAGGATGCCCCATCACTTAGGTGGATGAGTACGAACCCTTATCTAGGCTGGTGATAATGTCGCCCCATCACCAAGGTAGAGAAGTACAAACCCTTCCCTAGGTTGATGAGTACAAACCCCCATCTAGGTTAGTGATGATGCCGCCCCATCACTAGGTGGAGAAGTACAAACCCTTCCCTAGGTTGATGAGTACAAACCCCTGTCTAGGTTAACCGGGTTCTTAATCCCCCTAGATTGGGCATGGTCTAATGCAATAGATTATATAGAATTTATCATAAACATAAGTTCATTTCATCATCATATAGTTAATTACCTCGTATCTCATGCTTTGGACCTTCAACTCCTCAAGAAACCACATGCAGACATTTTATCAAACACTTAGAGGGTGTGTAATGTTAGTATAAAACCATGAAATATAGAGGTGAAATCATGCAAGAAAATCAATTGTAAAACCATCAATCAACACCTTGCAACAACCTTAAGCAATATATATCAAAACCCCTTCTCAAATCTTACAATAGATCCTTGATTTATAGCTCTGAACATGGAAAAACAATCACAACTTTTCATAGCTTTAACATAGTGTGTAGAGAATTTCAAAATGATCAAGAGCCATTTGTAAATTAACTTTAAATCATGGAATTTGAGTAAAATGAGGCTTGGGTATCATGGGTGAAAGGATCCTATACAAGAAACCAATATACCTTAACTTAAGGATGAACTTGGTGAAGATTGGTGATGGAGACTTGAAGCTTGAAGAAGAACCATAAAGGATAACCATAGCTTGGGATGAGGGTTTAGGACTTGAGTTTGAGGAGTGAAAATATGACTAAGTGTTTGAGTGAGTATTGGGAAATATTTTTGGTGATATGAGGGTAAACTTTGGCTAAGTCTGGGTAAAAACATGTTTGGAAATACTTAGGCACAAGACATAGGTGTCTGGGACCGAACTGAGAAGTCTTGGACCAAACTAGAAAAATAGTATCAAATAACACAAAGGCGCATCTCGGAGGCTATGCAAAAACTTCTTTGGAAATCAACATTTAGGAATTTGAAATTTTTATACAATTGCTCTAAATCAGAGTTAGAACCTTTTTAACCCAATTTTGACCCCCTGAACAACAATATGAAGTCGTATTTTTGATATAACAAATGTATTTTGAGATATATGCAATTTAAAATTTCAGGCATTTCAAGGAACATTTTCGAGCACTTCTTGGGGTCGTTTCATGGCCGATTGAATTACGTCAACCACAACTACACATCGGTGCACAAATAAGTTGAACTATCCATTATAGATAACACAATCATAAAGGAATCTGATCATGAAGTTTTCATGATCTAAAATCCGGGTGTGATGGCACTGACCTAACCCACTAAGGTGAGTCAACCCCTAAACAACTCAACATAATAATAGAGCGAAAGATAAAAAGTCTAAATGGGATAGATAGCCATAGGAAATCAAAAATACAACTTTCACAAAATTGGTATCACATGTACAAGTCTCT
>JAOTQJ010118741.1:14213-24984 GCA_025642045.1 Solanum sejunctum
AGTCTAAATGGGATAGATAGCCATAGGAAATCAAAAATACAACTTTCACAAAATTGGTATCACATGTACAAGTCTCTAAATACAAAATACTCAACTAAAATACAAGTCTCAATGTATAGTCCTCAAATAGAACATAACATAAGATAAAATCCTTAAAGCCCTGCCGAAGATACAAATAGCTACCTCATGAGTGATCCCAATGCCTAATCCCAAAATGAAAGAAGCTAATAAGGGGGACCGGGCTCACAATATACAAAAATCTAGGAACGGTTGAGTACCAAACCACAAGGTACTCAGTAAATAGAAACTAACCTAGAATAAAGCAATAAAGAACACAAGTAACTCCCCAGCTCCAACCACATACCACGAAATACAAACCTGCACTCAGAAAAGTTCCAGCATAATATATATATATATAGAGAGAGAGAGAGAGAATATAAATAGTCTCAGAATATCAATAATAGCTCATTACATAGCATCACTCTCAGAATGTACAATTGACACATAGATCAAAAGGGTATAATAGATATCCAGTCTCAAAGCCAATGACATATCAATATTAGGTAAAGAGTCATATGAGATGAAGTGAATGCCATGAAATATGAATAATATAATGCAATGTCAAATAATCATGATGCATATTTATCCTATGCTACACATTCACTGATCATGTCAGAACAGAACCCATGGGGTCCATACATGGACCACACATCCGCCAGAACATTTTTTCTTCGACATTTGCTTTCATATCTAACCAGAACCATTTTCCTTTGACTTTTTATTTCTTTTCTTTCTTTTCTTTTTCTCTAATTGGAACCATTTCACTTTATCTTTTCATTTCTTTCTCATTAGCTGGAACTATTTCCCTTCAACTTTTCATTTTCAATGGATCATCAAGAAAACACTTATAGAGATGCCATAATGGACAGTTCATATCAATAAAATATGCAAGATATCAAAATATATATATATATATATATATCAACGATTGAAATCGAGAACTCCCAAGTGCACAATTATTCATAATATACTTCCAACATCATCATAGTAGTAAGATCAACAACCAATAGTGTATAATTTCCCAATAAAGGCACAAGTAAAAGTAACAACATCCACCGATGCTCAAACTGAACTCAACAATTAAGGCCTACAATGGTAAATCTATCCCCTGTTTGTGACTTCAAATATTCAATTTCATAAATATAAAAGTATACAAGATTCATTCATACTTAATAAAAGGTTAGAAGTTGACTTTCCTTAGACAAAGTTTCGAATCAATCAAATCCTTAGCTTTCCCCTTTCTACAATAGTATCACTAAGATCTATTCAAATATGGCATCACAATCATATAACGAATCTAATGACACTAAAATCATTCAATTCGGATGAAAAGGGCAAAATGATCAACAATTTCATGGCAAAAACAGTAGTCGAAATTCAAAAATTAATACATGAAAATATTTCCAAAGTAACAAGGAGTTCAACGGTGAAAACTCTTATAAAAAAGTGAGCTAAGATGAGAGAGGAATTGTCAACTAATGTTTAGAAATCAAAGTCAGAATAATCCTCAAATTCCACTATTGTAATCCAAAATTATAAGTTAAAAACACTAATTAATCAATAGAAATTAATGAAATAGGTTAGAAAATGATTACCCAATTGATTTGCCATGAAAAACCGTGAAGTTCCTCTTCAAAATGAAGCTTATGATGGAAAATGGTTTAAACACGTCTTAACATTAATAATTGGACACATTTTAGGCATTTTATATACTCTGCGAGCGTGGATAAGGATCCGTGAATGAGAATGCTTAACTCCTCCAAGACTCTGCAGATGCAGGGACTCGATCCGGATATGTGGAGGTTCCCTTCATAGTGCTTTGCAAATGCAAAGGTCACCCAGGCTAGACCTTCGCGAATGCGGGGTACACATAGGTGGCACTAGAAATCCGCTGCACAAACAAACCACATAGCTCAAAAAATCAAGAACTGGACCTTCGTATTCATTCGGAGCCTCATGAACACAAACCAAACATGTAACTCTACCAGAAATGATGTTTCGAATTTAATGAAATCATCAAAATTCAAATTCGAAACCTCCTTAGCCCAGAACCCGAGAATGATCATTTAAACTAGTTTCGTACTAAAAAATTCAAAATATTCTTAGAAACACACAAAATTATACGAGTCATTTCTAGCATTAGTTTCATCATCCGAAACCACTAGAACTGATGAAAATTCAATCCGAGCTTCCAAACTCCGAATTTTGACCAAAGTCAAACTTTTGATCCAAAATGAACTAAAAATGCAATTTTGGACCAAAAATCTCTGTTTTAACTCCAAATTCAGTTATGCAAGTTTCCTTAGACCAGATTCAACATTTCAAAATAATTGGAATCAAATTTGGACACACAAAACTCAAAATGATGCCAAAACTGTAAATTTTCAACTTTAAGCCTTTTAAAACTCTTTCTTTGGCAAAACTCCAACTTTTTACAAGGTTTTCAAAATTTAATTTTTAGACTTGATCAAAAATAATCCAAGATAATTTTTAAGAAGGACCAAATGGTTATTTGATTGAAAATGCCAAAAATGACCTTTGAGGTCATTACGGAATTATACTTAAAAAATTCTCTGATGGCTTTTTATCTATGAAACACGTATATAAATTATCAAATAGAGTCATATTCGGTAACCGTTTACACAACTTATTGATTACTTTGAACAACAAATACATAATAGCTTACAATAATTTACAATACCTTTATCCAAGTCTATGTGTTACTAATGATCAATCCGCTTATTCTAAAAAATTAAAGCAAACATTGCAACATTGTTGTTAAAAATGAAATTTAAGTTTCACTTGTTTAATCTATGCCATTGATATAAATCAGTTAGTATATTTACAATACTCAAATATCTGATATTTTAGCATGGAGCATACAACTTCTACTCTATGGGGAGACTTTGCTGAAACCTACGGTAAATTTCTTGAAAAGTTGAAAGGTGATCAACATTTTCTTGCCTTATGTGACAAGCGAGTCTCCAACTATAAAGGTATTGCCCACCCTCTCCTGTCTGCTAATACAAATAAGTTAGAAGATATTTGTTATTTCCTCACTTTTCTATGTTTTCTTCAAACTAGGAATTTTTGGGATCTCAACTATACCCATGAGCAATGTATTGATCAATCCAATCTTTTCAAAATCACTAGACCCTCGCTTCTAGTATAGTACCTGACTTTGTACAGAGCATGGCATTATTTGCTTAGCCTCACTTCAACAACTTATGCTTGAACTATAATTTAACAATGTAGCATGGCAATGTGTAACATCCCCACAACACCATTCATAGGTCCCAAAATTTTTCGTCGTATGTATACATGATCAAACCTAGCAATGCCTTATATGTACCTATATTCTAAGGCTCGTTCATATATATGTGAAGTATATTAGAAGTGGATTGGGTTCGTAAGAGACCTCTAGTACTTAATCAAGTTGAAAGGTTTTCTATCGGTTAAGTTTTTCACTTTGGATTATGCAAGGGTCAACTTTAAAATTCCGTAACTCATAACCCATAAATAAATAGGTGGACCATGACCTACCAAATGAAAGCTCTTTGAATTTTCTTTCCAAATCAATAGGATTCACCTCATTTGGTATTCGGAGTCAAAAGTTATGGTCATTTTACTTAGGAATGCCAATCTAGAGTTGCAATACGAGACACAATTACAGGTCTTAATTTGGAGTACATTTCGCATCAGAATCTCATGGAAAAAATCAAAGAACTTCCATTTTCAGCCCTCGACTTCATGGATCCATCCATAACCCTCTACTAGTCGTATCAGGGGGCTCATAGAAAGCTTCAGAGACCCTCAACAAATGTCCTAATTTTTACGAAAAGTCCCCTACAGGTCGTAGAAGCTTCTTCAAGTTGTAGGGGGTCCCATATGTAGCTTTACATGCAATTTTAAAAAGATATTTTCTCACCCTTTAAGCCCAACTTGTCAATTTTAGCCTTAATAAATCACTAAATGTGATTCCTTGATTTCTTACGCTCAAAATACTCACCAAACATAGAATCTATTTTTCATGAGAAGAGAAGTTAGGGTTAGCTTTCAAGATTCATAATCAAGGTAAGTTATTCTCCGTAAATCTCAAGCTTCTCAATCCAAATTTCTTCATCTATTCACGAATCTCTAAGAAAACCCTTAAATCATAACCTAGGGTTTCAAGAAACGAATTCAAGAATTCCAAGAAAATATTTCTTGATTCTTCTTTTTCTAGTATGAGGGTTCTTCTTCAAGAACCCTAAAGAATCCAAGTTAAGAATTCAAGAATCAAAGAGAATTCCTTCCACCAATATTTTTTTCAAGTCTTCCACTCGAAGAAAACTACAAAGAGAATTTCTTTTCGCAAGAACAAGCATCAAGGTTCCAAGATCAAAGATTTTCTCCAAGACACTAATTCCCAGGTTTTTAAGGCCCTCCAAAGGTTATCCTACATATGTTTTAGTATCTTTGACTACAAATCTTTACCCAAGATTCATACTTTTGAGTTGAGATCAATTTTCCTCCATTACTAGTTAATTTATTTAAAATACTTATTCATGCATTTTTCTTGATAAAAATCATGGCCATTATTAATTTTAGTACTAAGTTATGCTATTGAGACAAGATTTATAGTTATTGTTCTATTAACCCTATATATACTTCATGAAAAGCTATTACATTCAAATTTTTGAGATAAGTTTAAGGAGTACTAAAAGCTTCTATATTTAGAAGATAGCTGAAGAAATAAAGTTATGTTTTGAGACCTGTTGTATTGGTACAAATTCAGTTAAAGAGAAGAGATGAGTTGAGAAAAGTTTAAGAAAAGCTAGAGTTGGGCTATGTCCTAAAAAGAAGAAAGCAATACTTTGAGGAGGAATACTCTTTTAATTATGAGCATTATAAAAGTTATTTTAAGAGTACTATTGAGCATTGATATGAGTTAGAGTAATAATAACTTGAACTCATAACTACCTAGACAGGTAGGATAGGATTGTACCAAAAATTACAACTCCTCATTGCCACTGAGATGGCCAATTTTAGGATGGATCCACTCCCCTAGTTTTCATCGCTTATGCTAGAAAAATATGGGATAGATCTAGTAGCGTGGGCAAGATATTGTATCATCATGAAGCTCATAGTGATGGTTATTGGTTAGATAAACTCCCCAAGAAGCAAAGTTTATTATTTTTCCCATTGATATTTATTATATCCTTATTCAAGTATTTCTCTCTATTATGTTCCACGATAAATTAAGTTGAGCTAATTGCAGAGATAAATATTAGAGTACCATATTTTTTATATATTTATTTATGCTCATTAATGCATTAAAGTCAGTATGTCCTTTATATTGAGTTGCACTTTTAGACTAGTTTAAAAACCTATGATTTTATCCTATCCTTAATACTTTGTGGCTATCTTACATACCGTATATTTCATGTACTGATGCCTTTGGCACTTTATTATTTTATGATGCAGATTAGGCACCCATGATAGCAAGCATTCAGTAAGATAGCTTTCCAATGGCGGTTGGTGAGATCTCTTCATTCTTTGAGGGCTCTAGTCAGTTAGATTGATTTATTTCTTTATCTTATAGTCAGGTAGCCATGGGTCTTACTATGAAACCTATATTTAGTTTATAGAGGCTTCATAGACAGAGTTAGTGAGTTAGTACAGCCCATTCATTTGAATATTTAAATCATTTACTAACATTTGTATCAAAAGATATTTTTGAGATTTTATATCCAATGTGGTTGATGTTCTTTGCGTTTAATCAAATGTTTTGAAGGTTCACCTTATAATAACTTCCATATGTATGTTAAATCTTCAATTAAGTCAGTCACCCAGGCCAAGGTTATGCTTAGGGACCAGTAATAATTTTTGAGTACCGGCCATGTCCATGGTATAGGCTCAAGGCATGACAAACTTGGTATCAGAGCACAGAGTTCAAGTGCCCTAGGGTATCTATTAAGTTGTGTCTAGTAGAGTCTTACTTATATGTATGTTGTGTACCACACTTATAATCAGGACGCTATAAGGAATTTAGGAACTTTCTCTTATCCTTTAATACTCTAGATCATACAATAGAGCTATGTCATATGTCCCTCAAATCAATTCAACTACCCCTCATAATCCAGGTGGTTGAAATAATAAAGTTCATATTCTTATTGATGAGTTACTCGATGATAAAGACTTTACAAAGTAAGGAGATTACACCATGCTTGAGAAAAGCTTATTGGTGTGTGCCTAAATCTATTGAATTTGAAAGAATCCATCCTTCATCATATGAGTCGTGTGCTCGAGTTTAAGTAAGACATACTCCTAGAATCTCTTCTCTATATCATATGTTGCAGAATGATCCCAAAGCTAGAAAGATGTAGAAATTCAAAAGAAATCATGGTTGATTAAGGCATGTAGCTAAGAGTTATATAGCTATAGGATATGTAATGGAGTGATAGATCAAGTCCATTTTGTTTTGAACCAAGAGTAGTAAGTATCATTTATTTTTCATGTTAGAAGGTAGAATGAGGTTGTAATAGTTAGTATGAGGCAGAGTACATACGAACTAGAAAGGAATTATGTTAATCTGTCATTATTTAATAAAGAGCAAGTTTACGTCTTGAATAGAAGGATATAATAGCCATGTGTTGATACATCTAAGCTAGGCTTCTGATTTTAAATAGAAAGTCCTACAATATTCAAAGAGTTATTGGTGAAAGATAGACAATGATATATAGCGAATGGGTAAGTAGACCCTAGATTTTGAAAGGAATACAATGAGAAGCTAAATTAGGTAGACTAAGAGATATTAATTGACTACTTGTTGTAAGGTCTTAGTAGGTGAATATTTCTTAGTTTCATCTAAAAGTCATAAGTTGGCATAGTATGTGAGAAATTATATTTGTATACATGTTTTAGAACTAGACATTAAGCTTACAATGAGAAGCTAAACTAGGTAGACTAAGAGATACTAATTGACTACTTGTTGTAAGGTCTTAGTAGGTGAATATTTCTTAGTTTCATTTAAAAGTCATAAGTTGGCATAGTATGTGAGAAATTATATTTGTATACATGTTTTAGAACTAGACATTAAGCTTGACCTTGAGTTAAGTGCCACAAAAACAGGGATGACAACATGAAGGTGATAATGATAGGTTGATATTTGATCTAATAGGTTTGACATGGAGTAAGCGAGGAATTAAGAAGTTATCTTATGGTAAATATGAGAGGTAAAAGTGTGGTACTACGACTCTTAGATGAGAACCATGAACTATGGCTAAGTCATTAAGTAAGGAAAGGCTTAACAAGGTATATCAAAGAAAATATATATGGTTAAGATAATATTTTGATTAAGTTATGATTTTCTAGGTATGCCTAGCTAGTATATTCAAGTTGCAGTGTGAAGTAAGCTGGTGTAAGCATTATTCATTGTCCCTAAGAGTTTGAATAAAGGTATCATATATATAGGCTATAATAAATCTCTTAAGTGTAGGTCAAGTACCTTCCAGTTAGGTAGATAGAAAACTTAAGGAAGCGGTGTTAATATTCTAAGAAGGAGGAGTCAGATTACTAAGATATAAGTAGAGTGGTCTTATAGGACAATGCAAATAGCGACTATAAAAAGACTTTATAGAATAAGGATGAGGTTGAGAGAAGTACCTTAGAAAGAAGCCCCACAAGCAGTCCTAGTACATGCAGTGGGAGAGTTCGGTAAACATGAGATTAGCAATTTTCTTAAGTATTAGAATAAGATAAGTATGGATTAGTTTAAGGAAGGTAGAATAGGTTTATAGTCTTAGAGTGTTAGCCTCAGACCTAAGCAGGAGATGATAAGCTAAGAAGTCAAGTCAAGTGATGAGAATCAGAAGTGGTGCATTCATAATAAGTTTTAGTGGTTTATCAATCCACTCCCACTCCAGCAACTTTCCAAATCTCAAACATTATAATACTGTATTGACATCTTGCACATCAACATTATGTTAATGATCCATGCCCATACATTTCAGACAGATTCATAACTATTCTCAATTCCTAGAACAAGAGATGAAGATCTTAGCCTATTTATCTCAATTTTACTCTATAAAGTCTCAGATATTAGTTTCATGATGTGGATCTACTCATATAAGCCCTCAGATTCCATAGCATATATGCTTAGTCTCATGAACTTGTGACTTACCCTCTATGCCTCACAAAGTAATAGAATGACATGTTCATTCCTATAGAAAAAGGTTTCTCCAAGAATCATACTATCACGACCTGGACCTATGGTCTAGAAGTGACATGACTAATGGGAACCTGAGCGTCCCCAATCAAGCCTCAAAGTACCAAAATCCACATCATTGGTTCGGAAGCACATTCAAAAGTAACACATAATTCTAAGGGACGAGAAAGTAGTACTCATATTATAGGGGCATCTTAGGGAAAGGGATTAGCATAAACTCACATAGCAAATTGTACAAAATGATTAAGGGGTAGGTAAGTATGACTCATGCTATGGGGGCAATTCAGGACTTAGGATCTTTCCTATTATAACATAAGATCATCTTATAACAACATAATTTGTAAGTAACTATGATAAAAATCCCATACAACATTTAGCATAAAATGAAAAGAGTACACAAGATATCTAATGATGTCTCTATATAAGATAGGTTGGGGGAAAGGACATGCCGCGAGCTCACCCTCAAAGTAAATAAAGTAGAAAAGAACAACATAGGTAGAAGAGGGCGTGGCTGGTCCTTGGAAGATAGGACTCACCACAATAAGTGTAACTTGAAACCCAAGCTAGACTATCATGACCCAAGCCCAGAGCCTAGATGTCACACAGTGAATGTGAACCTGAAAGGACCCAAATAAGCCTCTTAGTATATCAATCATGTAACCTTGGTTGCAGAAGTAAGGTAAACAATGACAAGAGATATAATAAAAAGGGGAACGGGACTAAGGGAAGTCATTGATAGTCATAAAAGCATTAAAGTGTCAAACTCAAGTATAAGTACATCATAATATTCAACAACACCTCGAACATGGAATGAAGCGATGGCCAAGACACTTTCCCGGCTTACCCTTATACTAACAAATGTTCAACATAAAGAAGTCTCAAAATAACATGAGTAATAAGGATAGTATCCTCGAACTTGAGGATTCACCCAGGCTTGCTTCAAAAGATCATACTAGCCACTGGAGGATGATCAAATGGTACTCTAGTCCCCACATGGTAATATCTTGTAGGCATAAAGTATGCATTAGTACATTTGAATGTACTAAGTATGTAGGATGTAATGCAACAAGACATAAGCCAATATAGTCAAAATGCATAATAATAATAAGCAATTGGTAGGTGTAATCTCAATATGGCATGCATGATCAATGCTTGAAGTAAAACATGCTTGTAAATTATTTAATTTGCATAGAATATAATACATGTGTGGGAAGAGACCCAAACTGACAAAAGTAGACCAAGAAAGCTACTACTTAGAATCCTGATGATTACCTATCAGTGGTAAAGACGTGATCTACTTACCAAGGTAGATCATACTTCACCTTACAGGAGCCCATCCCATTTCGGAGAAGCGATCTCACTTACGGGAACCCATCCTATTTCGGGGTGGATTTTATGATAAAGTGCACTAAATGGATCCATAAGTGTATCAAGGGTAAAGCATAATCCAATGTTAGAACATAGTTTGAGAAAAGAAGTATGGACCCTTGAAGATAGTCTACGTCGACATCTAATCCATCGATGCTAAGTCTAATCACACAAAATACTTGAAATAATCATACTTTAATCATAACATTAATAGCTTATAAGAACATGACTTGAGGAGCTTATAAACATGCTTGACCCCTAATGGTGAGCCTATCTTGAAACATGAGAGTAGATCATATTCATATATGAACCCCTGCTTTAACATGAATGGATCACAAGAGATAAAAATATTGAAATAGGGATTAAATTGATACTTGTAACATCATAGATACTTTTCATGAATTTAATACATACTTGAAAGCCCTTTCATCATATAGTCACTTGACTTGTAAATCATAAAATAAAGCATTAATAACTTGAGAATGCTTGACTTGACATTTTATCAAACACCTGGTGGATTCGTGATGCTTGCTCAAATTCATGCAATTTAAGAGTGAAACAAGATGAGTAAACTCGATACAAATCAACCCACAAATATATAGTAAAAACCTCATGTAGGATTCCTTGAAATACAATATAAAAACTCATGATAGATTATAGTTTCATAGCTCATAACATGCATAGTCTCAATACACAAAATTAATTCATGGTATAACCTTGAAATAGATAGATATGCATAATCAATCAATATTTCATGAGACCCCAACATAATTTATACTTATAATCCAAAATAAAAGATACCTATAGATGATACAACTTGAAAACATGCAATTTTCATAAAAGAAAAATTGAGCTCCATGAGTGAAAGGACTCAATGGATGAAACTCACATACCTCAAACTTGGGTTTTCTTGAGATAATCTTGAAAAGAACTTACAGCTTAAAGACAATCCTTGAGTTCCAAAGTTAAGCTTGAATTCCTTAAAATTTGAATGAGATAATTGGTTAAGTCTTAGAGAGGTTTTTGTGAGAGTTTTTGATAGATATAGAGTTTTGATACATAAGTGGACATAGGGCTATGAACCCAATGCCTTTGGCCGAAATAGAAAAACCAAGGAAAAAACTTACACTAGTC
>JAOTQJ010118741.1:25084-41131 GCA_025642045.1 Solanum sejunctum
ACATAAGTGGACATAGGGCTATGAACCCAATGCCTTTGGCCGAAATAGAAAAACCAAGGAAAAAACTTACACTAGTCTACATCCTTGGTGCTAGGTGGACCCATTTCGCATACCACTTTTGTACTGCTCCATGCCCTAGCACATCGCAGCCAAGGTGCGGATGCTCTTTGGAAATCGTAAATTAGCAAAAATTATTTTTCACTACATCTCCTCTAAAATTTGGGTTATACCCATTTTCCACTCATTATTGCCTCCTGATCAAGAATATGAAGTCAGATTTTTGATATCACGCATAGATTTTGAGATATATGGAAATTACAATTATGGACATTTTTTAAGCGTATTTTCGGGGTTTTAATATATCCCCCTTGGGAACAGTCATCTGCGAATGTCAAAGAAACATGTATGAGAGAAGTAATTATGATGATTTTATCTCGACATGAATGTGACAATTGCATTAAAACATCATTTTCGAAAATCTCAACACGAATGTCAAAAATCACCATAAACTTGTTACCATGAACATGAATGCATGCATAATGACATAAGGGCTTAATATTAAGACTTGAATTCATATAGGAGACTTAACCAAGTACCTTCGGCTTGAGTAGGGTGGAAAAGATATGGATATCGCATTCTCATTTCCACCTCGGCTTTTCATGTGGCACTTTCAACTTGTTGATTCCTCCAAATATCCTTGACGGAATCTACATCTTTGTTTATCAACCTTATTACTTGTCTATCTAAAATATTCACCGGAAACTCCTCATAAGTTAAATTATCATCTACAACATCCATAACATCCAAGGGCACTATAGTACTTGGGTCACCTACACACTTTCTCAATATGGACACATGGAAGACTAGATGAACCATATTCATTTCCATATGCAATTCCAACTCATACTCAACCTTACCTACTCTCCTTAAAACTTTATAAGGATCCACGAACCTTAGGCTCAATTTCCCCTTTTGGAAAGTCGGACCACGCCCTTCATGGGTGAGACTTTCACGTAAACCTAATCACCAACCTTAAACTCAATGTCTCTTCTCCTCACATCCAAATAGGACTTTTGTCTACTTTGGGTTATTTTCCTTATCAACCTCACCTTCTTTTGGCTCCATGATCAAATACGGACCTAGAAAAGCCATCTCCCCCACTTCAAACCACCCAACAAGGCATCTATAATGTCTACCATACAAGCCCTCAAAGGGAGCCATACCAATGCTTGAGTGGTATCTATTATTTTAAGCAAACTTAATGAGTGGAAGATATTCATCCCAACTAACCTTAAACTCAAACACATAAGCCCTAAGCATATCCGCAAGAGTTTAGATAGTCCTCTCAGCTTGATCATCCGTTTGAGGGTGAAAGATCGTGCTAAGCTTAACCTTTAGTGCGAAGACTTCTTTGGAAGGACCTCCAAATGTGAGAAGTGAATTGAGCACCATGATCAAAAATGATAGACATGGGTACGCCATGCAATCTAACCAACTTATGTATATATAACTTGGCATAATCTTTGGAATTATAAGTAGTTTTCATCGGTAGAAAGTGAGCCGACTTTTTTCTTCTATCCATAACAACCCAAATAGAGTCAAAATATTTCATAGTATTAGGCAACCCAACCAGAAAATCCATATTGATCTCTACCCACTTCCAAGTAGGAATCGCTATATGTTGGCCTAGGCCACCCGGCCTTTGATGTTTGGCTTTGACTTTTGGCGATTATGACATCCGGATATAAACTTGGCAATGTCCCTCTTTATACCACCCACCAATACACCTCTCTCAAGCCTCTATATATCTTTGTAGAACCGAGTGAATGGAATTGGATAAATTATGGGCCTCTATCAAGATTAATTCTTTCAAATCATCCACATTTGGTACACACAATCTACCTTGGTACCTAAGGGCATCATCTCCCTCTTAGGAGAAAACCTCTACTTTACCATCTCTCACCAAGGCCTTCAACTCTAGCAAGGTGGGGTCAAGAACTTTTTTTTTTCTTCACCTCCTTAATCAAGGACAATTTAAAGCCATCAGTAACCACTATACCACTATATCAACTTCATTCAACCTAACCCCCAATCTAGCTAACCAGTGAACCTCTCTAGTGACATCCTTGCCACCATCATCAACATGAGCTAGACCCATAGACACCTACTTAGAACATTGGCCACAACATTAGCTTTCTTGGGGTGATAATACATACTCATATCATAATCTGTAAGGAGCTCCAACCACATCTTTGTCTCAACTTAAGATCTTTTTGGTTGAACACATATTGGAGACTCTTGTGATCGGTAAACATATCATCATAAACCCCATACAAATAGTGATGCCAAATTTTTAAAGCAAATGCACGGTTGCCAATTCAAGATCATAGGTGGGATAATTCTTCGCATACACCTTAAGTTTCCTAGAGGCATACGCTATATCCTTATCATTTCGCATTAAAACACACCCTAAACCAATTCTTGAGGCATTAGAATATACCACGAACCCTTCCAACCCTTTCGATAGAGCTATTGAAATAACCCAAAAATGCCCGAAAATATGCTTCGAAAGTGTCTGCAATTGTAATTTCTATATATCTAAAAATCCATTTGTTATTTCAAAAATTCAACTTCATATACTTTTTCAGGGGAAAAATTGAGCGGGAAATGAGTCTAACCCAAATTATAGAGCAACCATAGCAAAATCCAAATTTTCAAAGTGAGCTGAAAAATAGTGTAAGTGTGCGTTCCTTCTGCGACACGTACTAATGTTAAAAATTGTCCTGATTTTTTACTTCGGTCCATGACTTTTATGTATTGGGACTAAGTGTTCTCATTCAATAAAATACTTATACTTATTCATATTTCACCCTCATATCATTCAAAATATTCTCCAATGCTCACCAAGACACTTAACCAATATTTCACTCCCAAATTCAAGACTCAAACCCTCTTCCGAATCTTAAGGATTTCACTCAAGCTTCAAGTCTTCAATAAAGTCTTCTTCAAGAAATTCTCCAAAGCTAAGGTATGTGGGTTTTCTTCATGGGTTCCTTTCAACCATGATGTCCAAGCTTCCTTTTCCTTAAAATTGCTTGATTTGAAGTTGATATACTCATTATCTTATCTATTATTAAAATTACTACGCACTATGTAGGGGTTTGTAAAATTGTGACTGTTTTGCCATGTTTTGGGCTATGAATCTAGGATCTAATGTAAGATTTTATGAAGAATTTTGATGTCTATTGCTGGAGGGGGTTACCAAGTATCCGTTGAAGGTTTACATTGAATTCTCTAGCATGACTTCACTCTTGAATTGCATGGTTTTATACTAGCATTACACACCCTCCAAGTGTTTGATAAAATGTCCAGTTATGATTTCTTGAAGAGTTGAAGGTCCAATGCATGTCTTATGAGTTGTATGACTTTATGATGATGATAGAAATGCTTATATGAGTTGTTTCATGAGAAAGTACCTATGGTGGTGCAAGTAGATTAATGGGTTTTTATGTTTGATATATTCTTGGGAAAATGAGGTGTTATTTCTTGATAATTGAAATGCAATGGTCCGATGAGCTAGTTTTATAAAATACTTCATTCGAAAAGGGACAGGCTCTCGTAAGGAAGGCCACTTAATCTAAAAAGGGATGGGCTCCCATAAGGAACATCAATTAATTTAAAAAGGTACAGGCTCTTGTAAGGAAGGCCACTTAATCAAAAAAAGAAGGGGCTCCCATAAGGAGGGTCACTATATCCAAAAAGGAATGTGTTCCCATAAAGAAGGCCACTTAATTCAAAAAGGGATGGGCTCCTGTAATAAAGGTCACTTAATTCGAAAAGGAACAGGCTCCTTTAAGGAAGGTCACTTAATGAGAAAGGGGACAGGCTCCTGTAAGGAAGGTCACTTAATCAAAAAGGGGACGGGCTCCTGTAAGGAAGGTCACTTAATCTGAAAGGGAATGGGCTCACAATAAGGAAGGTTACTTAATCTGAAAAGGTACGGGCTCTCATAGGAAAGGTCACTTAATCCGAAAAAGGATGTGCTCCTGTAAGGTGAAGTTACTCATAAAATTCTCTCTTAAAGGGGACAGGATCCCATAGGGAAGTTTGCTTCTCTAAAAGGTATTATGTTATGTTGGTTGATGTCTCTTCCCACACTTATATATTATGTTCCATGCAAGATGGATGATTTGCAAAGCATGATTCACTTAATCATTGATCAGATATGTCATATTGTTATTATGCTATCTATTGCTTATACTTATGCATTTTGACTATGTTGCCTATCTCTTGTTACATTGCATCCTACTGTACTAATGCGTACTCTATGCCAACATGATGTTACCAAGTAGGAACTAAATCTCCTATTGATTCTTCTTATGGCTAGAAAGATTGTTCAAGTTAGCCTTTGGTGAGTCCTCCATTCCTAGGACAATGACTATTCTGTTATACTATGTATTAAGATTCTCTTTACTTTATCGTATGCTTAAGACTATAAGGGTGAGCCTAGTTGCATGTCTTGGCCCCCGCTCTTATCTATGTAGTATAGGTATTATTGGACATATGGTGTAATAATGCTATGAGCCTTGACTCTCTTGTTTATTGTTGTTATGGTATCAAATATGTCCCTTAGCCCCTTTTTACCCTTTTATATATCTTCTCTTATTGTCATTTTAATCACTTCCACGACCAAGGATATATAATTATATACAAAGAGGCTTTTTTGGGGTTTGTTAAGGTTCCTCATTCGCCGATCATGACTAGGCCCTAGGTTTGTGTCATGACAAAGATATGAGCGAAGACAAGCCAATCTTTCAAGGTTTAGAAACTCTTTCCACATTCATCGGTCCACACAAATTTTCCCTTCTTTTGGGTCAACTTTATCATAGGGGAAGCAATAGAAGAGAAGCCATTTACAAACCTACGGTAATAACCTGCCAAACCCAAGAAACTCCTCATATCTAATGGAGTCAAAGGTCTAGGCCAATTTCTAATCACCCCAGTCTTCTTATGATCCACCTTAATACTATCACCTGACACAACATGCCCTAGAAAAGCAACCTCTTTCAACAAAAACTCACATTTTCCATATTTAGCATACAACCTTTCCTCCCTCAAGATTTGCAGCATTACCCTCAAGTGATTCACATGCTCCTTCTCACTACGGGAATAAATCAAGATATCATCAACAAAAACCACCACAAACAAGTCAAGGTAAGATCTAAAGACCTACTCATGAGATCCATAAATATAGACAGTGCATTGGACAACCCAAAGTACATAACAACAAACTCAAAAAGCCTATACCTAGTCCGGAAAGCCATCTTGGGAATATCACACTCCATCACTTTCACTTAGTGATACCGGGACCAAAGATCAATCTTAGAAAAGTGACTATCCCGTTGAAGTTGATCAAAATTGTTAGCAATTCTTAGTAGAGGGTACTTGTTGTTAATGGTGACTCTATTAAGTTGTGGTAATCAATGCACATTCTGAGAGAACCACCCTTTTTCAACACAAATAACACCGTGCACCCCAAGGTGACTTACGAGGCCTTATGAAACCCTTTTCCAACAAATGCCTCAATTGCTTATTCAATCTATCGGGGCCATATGGTAAGGGGAAATAGAAATGGATTGAGTATATGGAAAGAGGTCTATACCAAAGTTTATTTCCCTTTCAAGTCATTGGGAAAGACATCAAGAAACTCATTAACCATCGGAACCGACTCTATAGGAAGGACATTGGACTCAATATCCCTAACCCTCACAAGATTATAGAGACAACCCTTAAAAATTAACTTTTGAGCTTTAAGACAAGAAATATATTTAC
Source organism: Solanum sejunctum (assembly GCA_025642045.1). Classification (NCBI taxonomy): domain Eukaryota; kingdom Viridiplantae; phylum Streptophyta; class Magnoliopsida; order Solanales; family Solanaceae; genus Solanum; species Solanum sejunctum. The sequence goes on from JAOTQJ010118741.1 coordinate 30,917, forward strand.
CCTTGACCACCATATCATGACTTTCTCACTCAAGGGTATGCTTATTAGGGAATTGAAATTTAACCCTACGGGTCTTACACCCAATAGAAGCACAATAAGCATGCAACCAATCCATCCCAAAAATGACATCAAAATCCACCATATCTAATTCAACAAAATCACAAGTCAAGACTTTATACAAAAAGAACACGAGAAAAATTCTATAGACAATTTTAGCAACAATAGACTTACCAAAGGGGGTTGACATTTCATAACGTTCAAACAACAATTCAGGACTAACATAAAGCTTTTTGGCAACAAAAGGAGTAATGAAAGAAAGAGTGGCATCTAGATCAATTAATGTATACAGATCAAAATAAAAAATCTTTAACATACTGGTGACAACATCGGGCACCTCATCCACCCTTTGTCTCCCTTGAAGAGCATAGAATCTATTTTTCCTTGGAGCACCCCCTTGTTGGCCTTCTTTTCCCATTTGACCCATATTTGTACCTTAGCCTTGTGGATGACTATCTCTACCTTTATCTTGAGCATGGGTACAATCAATAACCTTGTGACCCATCTCACCACAATCAAAGAAAGCATTAGAATTCTTCAAATATAGACCACTATGATTCTTTTCACACCTTAGGCATCTAGGTTTACCATTCCTCCATTACAACCTTGGAACCTTAGGTTGGTCTCTCTAATATTGCAAACCTCTTGGTAGGAGCATTGGATGACCCTTGGCCTTGGAACTTGTGACTTTGTAGAAACCGGCCACCCTTGGAACCTTGGAAACAACCTTTAAAACGAGCCCTCTTAGATTCACCACTTTTTCTTTTTCTAAGATTTTCCTCTAGTTATTCAACATATTTAATGAAGCGAGACAAATCCATATCACCTACTAGCAAAGCGATACGACACTCCTCATTAACCAAGTCGAACACTTTTGACATAAATTTATTCATTCTTGATCTAGGCTCAGCAACTAATATTGGAGCATACTTGGAGAGTTGGTTGAACTTCATGGCATACTACCTCACACTCATGGAACCTTGCTTAAGGTTCATAAACTCCATCATATTAGCCTTTCTTTGCTCGATAGGAAAGAATCAGTTGATGAATGCAACTTTGAACTATTCCCAAGGGATAGCATTATCATTCCCCTTCTCCAACTTCCATTATGTAAACCAAATTTGAGCCACCCCTTTAAGTTGGTAGGCTACCAACTCTGCCGTTTCCTCCAAATTGACCCCTTTCATGGATAGCACCTTGTACACCTCATCTATGAACTCTTACGGATCCTCATGCATCTTGGATCCATGGAATTTTGATGGGATTCTAGTGAAATCCCTTACCCTAGTAGCTAAAGTGGAAGCATGAGGATCTTGGGACCCTTGGTTGATATGGTTGGTCATAGCATGAGCGAACATTGTAATAGTATCTCAGAACTCATCTTGGGCTGCACCTCCTCCTCAAGGGTACGGGCTCTCCTTAGTCTTGCTCTTGGAGTCGACCTATTCCAGAATAGCAAAGAGTATTCTTTAGGGGGAAAACCCTTACATATACATCTAAAGCACGATATAGATCATGAAGAAGTGAAATATTTCCTAAAACGCCTCAATAGCTTCCTAATTATAGTTGTGGCGCACTTCAAAACCATGAATAAGACTATAATTGATGTGTTGTGTTGAATTCCAAGGATCATTAACAACCTAGTGGTCTGATACCAAGTTTTTCACAACCCAAGCCTAGGGCCTAGACGTGACACGACAAATAGGAACCTGAAGGGACCCAAATAAGCCTCTTAGCATATCAATCACATATCCTTGGTAGCAAAAGCAAAGTAAACAATAAAAAGAGATATAATAAAAAGGGAAATGAGACTAAGGGAAGTCTTCGATAATCATAAAAGCATTAAAGAGTCAAACTCAAGTATAAGTACATCATAATATCCAACAACACCTCTAACGTGGAATGAAGCGGGGACCAAAACACTTTCCTGGCTAACCCTCATAGTAACAAATATTCAACATAAAGAAGTCTCAAAATAACATGATTAATAAAGATAGTTTCCTTGGACTTGAGGACTCACCAAAGCTTGCTTCGAAGGATCGTACTAGCCATATAGAGGATGAACAAATGATGATCCGACCCCTACATGGTATTATCATGTAAGCATAGAGTATTCATTAGTACATCAGAAAGTACCAAATATGTAGGATGCAATGTAACAAGACATAAGCCTATATAGTCAAAATGCATAAGAATAAGTAATAGATAGGTGTAATCTCAATATGGTATGCACAATGAATGCTTGAAGTAAAACATGCTTGTAAATCATTCAACTTGCATAGAACATAATACATGTGTAGGAAGAGACCCTAACTGACATAAGTAAGACCATACAAGCTTCAACTTGGAATCCTGATGCTTACCCCTCATCGGCAAAGAGGTGGTCTACTTGCCAAGGTAGACCATACTTCACCTTACGGGAGCCCATCCCATATTAGAAAAGTAACCTCCATTACAGGAACACATCCCATTACAAGGTAGATTTCATGATAAAGTGCACTAAATGGATCTACTAGTATAGTAAGGGTAAAACATAATCCTATATTGGGACATAGCTTGAGGAAAGGAGTATGGACTCTTGAAGATAGCCCATGCTGACATCCAATCCATCGATGCTAAGTCTAATCCTAGTAATATTTGAAATAATCATACTTTAATCATAAATGAATAGCTTGTTAGAACATGACTTGAGTAGCTCATAAACATGCTTTACCTCTAATGGTGAGCCTAACTTGAAACATGAGAGTAGATCATAATCATACATAAACCTTTACTTTAACATGAATGGCTCACAAAAGGTAAAAATCTTGAAATAGGGCTTAACTTGATACTTGTAAGATCATAAATACTTTTCATGAATTCAACACATACTTGAAATAGCCAAATTATCAAATAGTCACTTGACATGTAAATCATGAAATAGACCATTAATAACTTGAGAATTCTTGACTTCACATTTTATCAAACACTTGGTGGGTTCATGATGCTTGTTCAAAACCATGCAATTCAAGAGTGAAATAAGATGATTAAACTCAATGCAAATCAACCCACCAACATGTAGTAAAACCCTCACGTAGGCTACCTTGAAATCAACCAACCAAACTCATAATAGATCATAGTTTCATAGCTCAAAACATACATAGTCTCAATTGACAAAATTAATTCATGGTATAAGATTGAAATAGATAGACATGCATAATTAATAAATATTTCATAAAATCCCAACATAATTTATGCTTTTAATCCATAATGAAAGATACCCATATATGATACAACTTTAAAATATGTAATTATCATAAAAGGAAGATTAGGCTCCAAGAGTGAAAGGACCCAATGGATAAAACCCACATACCTTAAACTTGCATTTTCTTGAGATGACCTTAAAGAGAACTTAGAGAATGAAGAGAATCCTTGAGTTCCAATGTTAAGCTTGCAATCCTTGGTATTTGAATGAGATATTTGGTTAAGTCTTGGAGAGGTTTTTAAGTGATATAGAGTTGAAAATGGCTAAATGTGGGTGTTTTCATGCATATGTGAGCATGGGGCTATGAGCCTAATGCCCTTGGCCGAAATAGAAAAACTAAAAAAAGCTTACACTGGTCTGTGTCCTTAGGTCAACGTGGACCCATCACGAAGGCCACTTTTGTACTACTCTGCACCCCGAGAGTTATACCCATTCGCAATTTTTCCCCAATCAAGAATATGAAGTAAGATTTTTGATATAACACATGGATTTAGAAATATAAAGAAACTATGATTATGGCCATGTCCGAAACACATTTTGGGGCATTTCATAGACGTCGTAAGGTGGATGAATGGGCTCCTTGGTCCCTACATGGTGAAATCATATAGGCAAAAGTATGTGTTAGTACATTTGAATGTACTAAGTATATGGGATACAATCCATGTAACTTACCAAACCTGCATTCAATGTTAGATGATAAGGGCACATAATACAGAAAACACCAAATCTCAAGGGAGTAGTATACAATATGCTATCAAACCAATGATGTATGAAGTGCAATGCTCATATATAGTAGGTATGTGACCTCAATCGACATAAGTAAGACCAAGCGAGCTATTATTTGGAATCCCGATGAGATCGCCTCACTGGTAAAGAGGTGGTCTACTTGCCAAAGGTAAACCATACTTCACCTTATGGGCACCCCCATTTAGTATGAAGCAATCGTCCTTATGGGCATCCCCATTTGAAATATGATTTATACATATAGTATATCATATCATGTCACATAGTTTCTTCTCCTTAGGAGGCAACTTTCGTTACGGGTACCCCTATTTCGAAAAGGAACCTATGCTAGGGACATAGTTCTAGAAAGAGGATCCTTCCATCAGTGCTAAGTCGTCATCCCACAAAAATAATTATAATATATGTAGTTATACATTCTGTCGAAAGAGGCAATAGTCATTTTTTAAATCATTTCAATGCATTCTCTATATTAAAATCCAAACGCGTATGCATAATAATTCATACTTAGGCTCAAATGCCAAAATCATAATTCGTAGTCATAATACACATGCATAGGAATAGCCCATTCATGTGCAAAATAGTGCAAACACCCAAAATTCTCAAAGAGCCATAATAATGGATATATATGTCATATTCTTGTCATAACCATAATCTCATCATACCCATATCCATATCATAAAACATAATTGGGTCTAAACCATTTCATAATTTCCATAATAATCTAATGTCATGAATGCAAATGCTATGAATTATGTGGGGATAGCATGGGTAATCCAGATTCAATCTAATATCAATAATATAATATGAATTTCTAGTGAAAACATGATTAAATCCACATTTAAAATCATAATATACTCACCAATGCACAAACAAACTTTAAAAAGGGACATGTATATTCATAATTTCATAAACACATTGTAATTCATCATTTTATAACTTAAATAAACCTAAAATCGATAGACAAACACAACCCATACTTTATTTGGATTTAAGGAATCATAATAGTTAAAACCCCAATTTAAAGTAAACTAAGGATTCATGAAAATTTATTGAAAATAGTTAGGTCTCCTTGATTGAAAGGAATCAAGGATCAAAAACCACATACCTTTACCAAGATGAAGAGATCACCAAACAATTTGAAGAACAATTGAGTTCCCTTGCTCCCAAGTTGAAATTTCACAAGAGTTCCTTTGAGAGTAGTCTTTGAGAGAGTTTAAAATATGAGGAGTGACTTTTTGAATGTTTGAACTGAGGTTGAGGGCTTTAGATGGTCATTGGATAGCATTGGAATTCCCAAAAGACCAATAAAATTCACCGAATTTATGAGAAAGCCATTAATGAAATGGAGGAAAATAATTCCCATAGCCACTATACTTAAGAATACACGGTTCGTGTGGCACTCCATGAGTCGTGTGGAGTGCTCGTGAACCAAAACATACACAAATTCCTTAAAATTTGAGTCATGACCCAACACTTAGAATTTTTGAGCACACATGCACTACAAGGTTGGCCACATGGCCCCTAAGCCTGACCACTGTTCGTGGGGCTAGGCATGGCACCAACCTTAGCCAAATGACTTCCCATGCCAACCTTGAAGACTCCATGGCCACCTATACGGCCTGTCACCCTCATCACGGTTTGTGTGGTAAACTATGGTGCCATACTTGGCCAAAAATAATTTCTCCACACCAGGATTGAACCACACATAGGATTTTCTACATCCTTCAAGGCCATACGGCTAGTACCAGTGGTTGTATGCCAATATTTAGGCCAAAAATGGCTATTTCAAGCCCAAGGCAATTGCCACGGTTCGTGTAAAGCTACACAGCCCGTATAGGTGCTCGTATGGCAACACAACACAGGAGGCTTTACGAAAATGGGTATAACTCCCTTATTCAAATTCCAAATAAGGTGAAACCAATAGCATTGGAAAGATAATTTAAAGAGCTTTAATTTGGTAGGTCATGAGCCACCCAGTTCATTTTTTGTTAAGAGACATTCCCATTTAAAGTTGACCCTTCAATCGATACTTGTGACAAATTTAGCCAACATAATTCCTTACAACTTGGCTTGATGTAAGGGACCTATGATGACCCTAAAACATATAAATGAGTTTGAATTGAAAGCTTGCAAGAGAACTTAGCTTGAGTTTGAAGGTTCCATTCTAATCTTACAAAAAGTTTGGGGTAGGACACTGGGTCGCTACATCATCTCCCCCTTGGGACCATTCATCAAAGAATGCGCAAAAACAAGACTTGAAAGGCTTAAATTAGAACGTGAAACTTCCAAACACAAGATACCATGCATAGTTCACTATTTAAGAATTATAAATCCATTAAAACACATGTCAAAACATAATAAAATCATTCAAAACATCATAAAAATTATTTTGATGCACATGTAAGCATGTCATGCCATGAGACTAAAGAATGAAAGAATTGCGACCAATTAGGAAAAGAATAACCTAGTACCTTAGGCTGGAGGAGTTTGGAAGATACATAGTTATTGTTTCATCATGTCCAACTCTACCTCCCATGTAGCACTCTCCACATGTTGATCCCTCCAAAGCACCTTCACCGAAGATACATTATGAAGCCTTTTCACTTGTATATCCAAAATCTCCACTGGCACCTCCTCATAGGGCAAGTTCTCCTCTACCTCAATACTTTCCAAAGGCATAATAGAGCTAGGGTCGCCAACCATCTTCGTCAACATAGACTCATAGAAGACCGGGTGAATAGAACTCAAATTCGAGGTAACTCCACCCTATGTGCCACATTCTCAATCCTTTCAATAACCTCATAAGGGCCTACAAAACGGGGACTTTGCTTGCATTTTTTGCCAAAATACATCACTGTCTTCATATGTGAGACTTTTACAAACACCCAATTCCCAACATGGAATTCGATGTCTCTCTTCCTAACATCTGAATAGGAATTTTGGAAACTTTGGGTCGTCTTCAACCTCTCCCTAATTAACTTCATTTTCTCTATGGCCTCCATCACCAAGTCCAGGCAAATTAAAGCTTCCTCTCCTATCTCAATCCACCCTACAAGAGACCTATACCTCTAACCATACAATGCTTCAAATGGTTTCATGCTAATGCTAATATGGAAGCTATTATTATAAGCAAAACTCGATGAGTGGAAGATAGACATTCCAATTACCCTTGAATTCAAACACACAAGCCCTTAACATATCCTCGAAGGTTTGAATTGTCCTCTCATCTTGTCCATTAGTTTGAGGATTAAAGGTGGTGCTCAACTTGACTTTAGTACCAAGTCAACTTTGAAATGACCTCTGGAAGTGCGAAGCAAATTAGGTACCCCAATACAATATGATAGACCTAGGCACGCTATGCAACCTTACTAACTCTCGAGTGTACAATTTCACATAGTCTTCAGCACCAAAAGTAGTCTTAACTGGTAGAAAATGAGCCAATTTAGTCATCCAGTCAACAATAACCCAAATGGAATCAAATTGCTTCTGAGTTTGAGGCAAACCAAACACGTTATCTATATTCACTTCCTCCCACTTCTAAGTGGGAATCTCGATGTCTTTAGCCAACCCACCAGGCCTTTGGTGCTCTACTTTCACTTGTTTATGCCACCAACACACCTCTTTCAAGTAGCGAAACATCTTAGTAGATCCCGAGTGAATAGAATAATCAGAATTATAGGCTTCGCCCGTGATCACCTTTGTAAGATCATCCACATTTAGAACATATAACCAATCTTGATACTGAAGTACACCATATCCCCCTTGGGAGAAAACCTCAATATTCTTCTCGTTAACCAATTTATTCAATTCAACCAAGGAGGGATCTAAAACTTTCTTAACTTTTACATCAAAGATCACTGAGGATTCAACCCCATGTTGAACATGTATACCACCATTATTGGAGTCGGTCAACCTACCACCCAACCTCACCAAACGATGAATGTCCCTTACTAACTCCTTTCTCTCCTCCTCAACATGAGACACACTCCCCCATAGAGAGTCTACTAAGAGCATCGGCTGCCATATTCATCTTGTGGGGATGATATTGCACATCATGTCATAATCATTTACAAGTTCCAACCATCTACTTTGCCTCAATTTAAGAACCCTTTGAGTGAAGACGTAATGCAAGATCTTGTGATCGGTCAAACTATCAACATGCACCGTGTAAAAATAGTGTCTCTAAATTTTAAAAACAAAAACCACCGTCGCCAACTCAAGTTCATTAGTTGGGTAATTACGCTCATGCACCTTTATTTGTCTAGATCCATAGGCTATCACCTTACCATGTTGCATAAGTACACAACCCAACCCAATTTGAGACGCATCATAATATACCACAAATCCATCCAAACCATTTGGTAGGGTCAAAACTCGAGCCAATATAAGTCGGTCCTTCAAAGTTTGGAAATTCTCCTCACATTCGTTCGACCATACAAACTTAGCCTTTTGTTGAGTCAATTTAGTCAATGGAGATGCGATAGATGAGAATCTCTCAACGAACCTTCTACAATAACCCGCTAACCCAAGAAAGCTTCGAATGTCCGAAGGAGTCAAGGGTCTAGGCCAATTCTTCACTGCCTCAGTCTTTTTTGGATCTATCTTTATACAATCACCGAACACCATATGACCCAAAAAAGAAATTTCATCCAACCAAAACTCACATTTTCTAAATTTGGCATACAACTGCATCTCTCTCAAGGTTTGCAAAACCAACCTCAAATGATCGATATGCTCCCACTCACTCCGGGAATAAATAAGAATGTCATCAATGAAGACAACCACAAAGCTATCAAGGAATGGCTTGAACACCTGATTCATGAGAACCATAAACACAATCCAAGCATTAGTGAGGCCAAATGATATCACCACAAACTAGAAATACCCAAACCTTATCTAAAAGGCCATCTTGGGAATATCTCACTTTCTAACCTTCAACTGATGATACCTAGAATGGAGATTAATCTTTGAAAAGTGAGTAGCTCCTTGAAGTTGGTTAAATAAGTCATCGATTCTAGCTAATGGATACTTATTCTAAATGGTTACCTTATTCAATTGCCTATAATCGATACATATCCAAAGAGATCCATCTTTCATTCTTACAAATAACACAGGAGCACCCATGGAGATATACTTGGCCTGATAAAACCCTTCTCCAAAAAATCTTTCAACTGATCATTCAACTCTTTCAACTCAGATAGTACCATACGATAGGGGAGGAGTAGAGATAGGCAAAGCATCTGAAAGAGATCTATGCCAAAGTTCACTTCTATTTTGGGAGGAATACCGAGCAAGTTTTTGAGGAACACGTACGAAAAGTCTTTCACCACTGGAACTGACTCAAGAGGAGGTTTCTTGACCCTCACAATGTGATATATGGACCCCTTGGAGATTATTTTCTATGCCTTAAGGTAGAAAATAAATCGACCCTTAATGGCGAAGTCCCTTCCCTTACACTCAAGAATGGGTTCACTAAAAGGTTGGAACTAGACTTTTTGAGTCCTACAATCTATAGTGTCATATAATGCATACAACCAATCCATCCGAAGAATCACACCAAAATCATACATTTCAAGTTCCACGAGATCACGTGGGAAAACCTTATGCAATACAGAAATATGACAACTATGATAAACTTTATGTACAATAACAGATTCACCCATGGTGGTATAAACTGAGAAATAATCCCTCAAAATTTACAGACACAAAACAAACGTAACAGCCAATAGAGGAGTCACTAAAGATAATTTTGCAGCAGGGTCAAGTAAAGCATAAGCATCAAATCAAAGACTTTTAACAATCCGGTAATAACATCTGGGTCTCCTCAACTTTTTAATGGGCATGGAGAGCATAGAACCTGTTGTTCCTTGGAGCACCACCTTGAGGAGCCCTTAGTTTTCCTGGAGCACCCTGAGTTGCCTGACCTTGACCTCTCTGAGGAACCTAAGGACAATAAAAAATTTTGTGGCCTTTGTCACTATACACAAAGTAGGCGCCCAAATTCCCTCAATACTCACTTATATGGTGCTTCACACACTTTTCACATAAAAAATATCCCTGACCCCCTCAAATTGGTGCCATACGGGAGGCACCCTAGCATTAGCAACCGGAACACCTAAACCTTGGCCCTGTTAGAAGTGACCAAAACCACCATCTCGAAAGCCAGAGAA
>JAOTQJ010118741.1:41231-92238 GCA_025642045.1 Solanum sejunctum
AAAGATCATCTGAAATTCGTCATTAGATGTAGGCTCATCCATAGGCCCTTGTGGTGCTTGACCATCGTTAGTCGAAGCTGGTCTTGGTAAGTGAGATCTTTCACGAGGAATCTTTTGAAAAGGAGTAACAATACCATCAAGATAAGGAAGCTAAATACATATAAATCATAGCACGACATAAGATATGAAAAAGCGAGATAATTCCAAAAATGTCGTCATAGCTTCCTATTCATTAGAATGGTGCACTTCATACCCATGATAGGACTCTAATTGATGTGGCATGTTGGACTCCGAGGATCATTGACAAACCTAGGGCTCTGATACCATCTCTGTCACGACCTAGACCTAGGGTCTAGAAGTGACACAACGAATGAGAACCCAAGGGTCCCCAAACAAGCCACAAAGTACCAGAATCCACATTATCGGTTTAGAAGCACATTCAAAGGTAACACATAATTCTAAGGGATGGGAAAGTAGGACTCACGCTATAGGGGTATCTTAGGGAAAGGGATTAGCATGAACTCATATAGCACATACCACATTATGACTAAGGGGCGGGTAAGTGTGACTCACTCTATGGGGGCAATTTGGGACTTACGATCTTTCCACATCATAACATAAGATCATTTTATAACATAAACCATAAGTAGACATGATCAAAATTAAATCTCATACAACACTTAGCATAAAATGAAAAGAGTACACAAGATGTCCAATGTTGCCTCTACAAGATAGGTCGGGGGTCAAGATGTATCCTAGGCTCACCCTCAAAGTAAATAACGTAGAAAAGAACAACATAGGTAGAAGAGGTAGTGGTTGGTCCCTGGAAGATAGACTCAACATAACAAGTGTAACTTGAAACCCAAGCTAGACATCGTAGATGGATGAATGGGCTTCTCGGTCCCTACATGGTGAGATCATGTAGGAAAAAATATGCGTTAGTACATTTGAATGTACTAAGTATGCATGATGCAATACATGTAATACCAAACTTGCATTCAATGTTAGATGGCAAGGGCACATAATATTGAAAACACAATATATTAAGAGAGTAGTATATAATATACTATGAAACCAATGATGTATGAAATGCAATGCTCATATATAGTAGGGATGTGACCTTAACTGACATAAGTAAGATCAAGCGAGATATTACTTGGAATCCTAATGAAATCCCCTCATTGGTAAATAGGTAGTCTACTTGCTAAATATAAATCATACTTCACCTTAAGGGCACCCCCATTCGTATGAAGCAACCTTCCTTACGGGCACCCCCATTTTGAATAAGATTTTCACATATAGCATATCATATCATGTCACATAGTTTCTTCTCCTTATGAACAACCCCATTTCAGAGACAACTTTCTTTAATGGCACCCCCATTTCAAAAAGGAACCTTTGTTAGGCACATAGTTTGAGGAAAGGGAGGGAAACCTCCTTCTATCGGTGCTAAGTCATCATCCAATAAGAATAATTATAATATACGTAGTTATATATGCTTTTAAAAGAGGAAATAGTCATTTTTCAAATCATTTTCATGCATTCTTGGTCTTAAAAAACAAGAACTTATTCATAATAATTCATACTTAGGCTCAAATGCCAAAATCATAATTCAGAATCATAATACTCACGCATAGGAATAGCCCATTCATATACAAGATGGTGCAAACACCCAAAATGCTAAAAAAGCCATAAGCATATATATATATATATGTATGTGTGTGTGTGTGTGTATGTTGTGTGTGTGTGTGTGAGAGAGAGAGAGAGAGAGAGAGAGAGAGAGAGAGAGAGATTACATTCTTGTCATAACCATAATCTCATCATACCTATACCCATATCATGAAACATAATAAGGTCTAACCCATTTCATAATTTCCATAATAATCTAATGTCATCAATGCAAATACTATGAATGATGTGAGGATAGCATGGGTAGTTTAGATTCAATCTAAAATCAACAATATAATATGAATTTCAAGTGAAAATATGATTAAATCCACATTTAAAATCATAATATACAAACCCATGAACAAACAAACCTTAAAAAGGGACATGCATATTCATAATTTCATAAACGCATTGTAATCATCATTTTATAACTTAAATCAACCTAAAATCGTTAGATAAACATTACCCATACTTTATGTGAATTTAAAGAATCATAATATCTAAAACCCCAATTTAAAGTAAACAAAGGATTCATGAAAATTTCTTGAAAATAGCTTGGGACACCTTGATTGAAAGGAATCAATGATCAAAACCCACATACCTTCTCCAAGATGAAGAAAACCCCAAAACCTTTGAAGAAGAATTGAGTTCCCTTGATCCTATGTTGAAAATCACAAGAGTTCCTTTGAGAATAGTCTTTAAGAGAGTTTAAAATATCAGGAGTGAGTTTTGAATGTTTGAAATGATGTTTCGGGGCTTTAGATGGTCATTAGATAGCATAGGATTTCCCAAAAGACCAATAGAGTTAACCAAATTTATGAGAACACCATTAATGAAACAGAGGAAAAAATTTCCCGTACCCATTATACTTGAGGCAAAACGACTCGTGTGTCACTCCACCATTCATGTAGAGTGCCCGTAAACCAACAGTTAGACAAATTTCTAGAAATTGGAGCTATGACTCAACACTTAGCATTTTTTAGCACACATGCATTACATGGTTTGACACACACCCGTGAACCTTACCAAGGTTAGTGGGGCTAGATGTGGCACCAACCTTAGATAAACAACTTGCCATGCTAACCTTGAAGATCCCACATCCACCCATATGGCCCTTCACCCTCAGCATGATTGATGTGGTAAGCCATAGTAAAATACTTAGCCAAACATAATTTCTCCACACCAAGATTGAACCATACTTAGGGTTTTCTCCATCGTTGAAGGCCATATGACTAGTACCACTAGTTTTACACCAATAATTAGGCCACAAATGGCCTTTCAGGCCTAAGGCCATCCCCACAGTTCGTGTAGAGCCACACAGCCCGTATAAGTGCCCGTGTGGTAACACAACACAGGAGGCTTTACAAAAATGGGCATCACTCCCTCATCCGAACTCTAAATTAGGTGAAACAAGTGTGTTGGAAAGATAATTCAAAGAGATTTAATTTGGTAGGTTGGGGACCCAGGATGACCCTAAAACATATAAATAAGTTTGAATTGAAAGATTGCAGGAGAACTTAGGTTGACTTTGAAGGTTCTATTCTAGTCTCACAAAAATTTTAGGTATTACATTAGGTCGTTACACATGTTCTAGACCTCTCATTCAAATCCATCTGATCATTTTTTTAGTTTTGACAGTGATACCAATAGTAGTAGTCGATTAATGATAGCTAAGAGAAAGTTGGTGTTTCTTGTTGTGGCAATAGTGACGTATCGTTCCATCTAAGGAGAAGCTATAAGTAGGAAGAAAGAGCAAGTGATGTGTTGTTACTTAGAGTTAGATGAGAGCATTCATATTGTCTCCTTATATTAAGTCATGATACATTGACACTAAAGAAATAAGAAGGCTGGCGATTCTAAGAAAACTGGTCACTTAGAGCCCATAGAGTGATTCCAGTACTAGGCTTGAATGTGGTGTTTATGACACGTGAATAAATGTAGGATTCATTAGATGCATATTGAGTAGGAATCATGACTTGTTGAGTGTAGAAGAAGGAAGTAGCATTCTTGGGATAGGATTTCTCATGAAGGTATAGAGTATAAATCTTGTTATTACAATTTTCATGAATAATACCCTATGACTTAGAGTTAGGCTTGGAAAAAGGTAAGAGTACGCAATTAGACTTCGACCTTGATAGAGTGGCCATATGTATCCTCATAGGAGCTATAAATGATCCGCAACTAATGAAGTGTTCTATGTATGAAGAAAGTGTAGTCATGGAATGTTGCTAAGATTAAAAGCTATCAGTTGTGTCATTAAAGTATCGTACTAGTAATCCTATTTCATTCCAAAGGCATCCCTATTCTTTGTTGAATAGCTTCAGAGAGAGTATGACCTATGTTTAACCTCGTGTCATTCTTATCGCACTTGTCATGAATACTTTCCAAACTCATGGTATGAATCGGCCCTATCTGTATTGGTAGAAAAATTCATAAGAGAAAATATTAAGCGTAAATCCATTCTCTTTTATCTTACTCTCACCTTCATTTGATGACAAATGATCCCAAGGGAAAAATATTGTAACACCCACAACTCCATTTGTAGGTCCCAAAATTTTTCAACGTATATATATATGATCAAAGCTATTAATTCCTTACATGTACCTATATTATAAGACCTCTAGTACTTAGTAAAGTTGAAAGGTTTCCTATCGGTTAAGTTTTTCACTTTGGATTATGCAACGGTCCAATATAAATTCCCATAAATCATAGCCCACAAAGAAATAGATGGCCCATGATCTATCAAATGAAAGCTCTTTGAATTTCCTTTCCAACGCAATAGGTTTTACCTTATTTGGTGTTCGGAGTCAATAGTTATGCTCATTTTACTGAGGCTTGCCAGTGCAGAGTTATCCTAAAGTTTATGAAAGGTCCTCTATGGGTCGTAGAAGCTTCTATGAGTCATAGGGGGTAAGTATACAGCATGACTTGCAATATTAAAAAGGGACAATTTCATATTTTCTCACCCTTGTAAGGCCAAACTTGTTAGTTTTTAGCCTAAATAAATTCGTAGACATGATTCCTTGATTTCTTTACGCTCAAGATACTCTACAAACTTAGAAAATATTTTTCAGGAGAAGAAAAGTTAGGGTTATATTTCAAGATTCATCATCAAGGTAAGTTATTCTCCATAAATCTCAAGCTTCTCAATCCAAATTTGTCCGTCTATTCTTGAATCTCTAAGAAAACCTTAAATCATAAATTAGAATTTCAAGAAACGGATTCAAGAATTCCAAGAAAGGATTTCTTGATTCTTCTTTTTCTAGAATGAGGGTATTTAATCAAGAACTCTAAAGATTCCAAATCAAGAATTCAAGTATCAAAGAGAATTCCTTCCACCAATATTTTTTTCAAGTTCTTCCACTCTAAGGAAACTACAAAGAGAATTTCTTTTAGAAAGAACAAGTATCAAGGTTCCAAGATCAATGATTTTTTAAAAAAAACTAATTCCCCAGGTATGTAAGGCCCTCCAAAATTTATCCTGCATATGTTTTAGTATCTACAAATCTTTACCCAAGATTCATGCTTTTGAGTTGAGATCAGTTTTCCTCCATTACTAGTTAATTTCTTCAAAACACTTTGTCATGCATTTTCTTGATAAAAATCATGGGCATTACTAATTTTAGTACTAACTTAAGTTATTGAGACAAGATTTACAGTTATTGTTATATTTATGAAAAGCCTATATGTATTTCATGAAAAGCTATTACATTCATAGTTTTGAGTAAAGTTTAAGGAGCACTAAAAGCTTCTATATTTACAAGATAGCTGAATAAATAAAGTTATGTTTTGAGACCTATTTTATCGATACAAATTCAGTTATAGAGAAGAGATGAGTTGATAAAAGTGTAAATAAAGCAAGAGTTGGGCTAAGTCTCGAAGAGAAGAAAATAATACTTTGAGCAATAATACTTTTTTAATTATGAGTATCACAAAAGCTATTTTTGGAGTAGTATTGAGCACTGATATGAGTAAGAGTAATAACAACTTGAACTCATAAACAACGTAACCAATATAGGATACGATTGTACCAAAAAGTACAACTCCTCATTGCCACTAAGATGTCCCACTTTTGTGATGGATCCATGTCCTTGGTTTTTTTCCATTACCCTAGCAAAGTATGAGACATCTCTAGTAGCGTGGACAAGACATTGTATCATCATGAAGCTCATAGTGATGGTTGTCGGTTAGAGAAACTCCCCAAGCAAATTTTATTATTTTACCCATGGAAATTTATCATATCCTTATTCAAGTATTTCTCTCTATTATGTTTCATAATAAATTAAGTTGAGCTAATTGCAGAACTAAATATTTGAGTATTATATATTTTATATATTTATTTGTGCTTATTAATGCATTAAAGTAAGTATTTCCTTTATATTGAGTTACACTTTTAGACTAGTTTAAAAACATATGATTTCACTTGCATGGCATACTTTTGTTAATAAAGCTATTTCAAAGTATAGTTTTAAAGTGAGATCCTATCCTTAGTCCTTTTTTGCCATCTTACATACCATACATTTCACGTACTAATGCCTTTGGTGTTGCAACATTTTATGATACAGATTCAGGCACCCGTGATAGTAGGTATTGAGTAAGACAACTTTCCAGTGGTAGTTTGTGAGACCTCCTCTTTCTTAGAGGGCTCCAGTCAGTTAGATTTATTTATTTATTTATTTTTTATTCAGGTAGCCGTGGTTATTTCTATGAAACCTATCTTTACTTTACTAGAGGCTTCATAGACAGAGTTAGTGAGTCAGTATAGTCTATTCATTTGAATATTTAAAGCATTTATTAGTATTTGTATCAAAAGATATTTTTGAGATTTTATATCCAATATGGCTTATGTTATTTGTTTTAATCAAATGTTTTGAAGGTTCACTTTATAAAGCTTCCACATGTATATTACTTCAGTCAAGTGAATCAGTCAGTCAAAGCATACACTTAGGGACTAATAATGGTTTCTGAGTGTGGGCCACATCTAGGGTATAGGCTCGAGTCATGACACAATACCACTTAGGGGCAACTATATAGCATCACTCTTAACGAGTAAAACTAGAAAATTGAAAACACCACTCTTTTTTTCCTAATTATGTGCTAATATTAGCTAATTTGATCCAATATGCAGTCATAAAGTCATAAAGGCCTAAAAGAAAGATATTATCATTTAGTAAGTAAGTTAATGAAAAAAGCCATAGAAGGTACCTGCTAACGTACACTTTATCGATCCACGTCTTACATTAGCCTTCACCCAAGATAATGTCGAATAATCTTTATTAACAAACAATGTCCAGGAAAATTTATACAAGTTCAAAACCAAAATTGTTGACATACTTAATAAAGATGAGCCATGGCAGTCATCCAACAAGAAGTTCTATAAGAAAGTGGAGGTTATAGAAGATACAACAACTTGTGCAAATTGCAACATTGCAAATGTGGAATATGAAATGAGTTAGACTTTGTTATAGAGGGGAACATATATTTTTATATAATGAAAAATCATATTAACCATATAGTGTAATGATCCAGACATTGTATGACTTTGTTAGAGCTTGAAAATTTTGATTTCGGGATGTTTTAAACCAAGGTAACACTTCAAGAAAGACTTCACGATCCGTGTGAGGTCACACGGCTTATGTGGCCTCTAGTGAAGTGACCCTTGGCCTCAAAATGTTGTGTTAGCCTTTGGTGTGGTGATCAAAACTAAGGCACACCATACTTGGACCCCTCATGGTCCATGTGACACTTCACGAATTGTGTGGCGGGCTGTGTGGTGGCCTTAGCTTGAAATTCCTTAATTATTGGAACAAATGTGGTCACACAGCCACTCACACAACTCTTGTAACGTGACAAGGCCCATGAGGCCATCCATACGGCTTATGGAATTCTTATAAGTATAGAATCATCGTCTCATAAATTGTCATGGATGATTTTTATGTCTAAGGGAGGTGACACGGGCAGTGTCATGGACTGTGTGACACATCCCGTGTGGCCCTTTCATGAAGCCGATTTTATCAAATTTTTCTAAGTATGGAATTTTTGTTCCAGACCTTTGCTGAGCAAAATTTTTCTAAGTATAGGTTCATGGACATGTACACGGTCTGTGTATTGCCACAATGACCGTATACCCCTCCTTTAAGTGGTGATGCCCAATTGTTCTACTCATTTCATTAATGGCGTTTTCATAAATATGATTTATTCTTGTGGCCTTTTGGGACTTCCTATGATATCTAAAGACTTTCTAATGATAGAACCCTAATTCCTAATATTCAGATTCATTCCTCACATTTAAAACTCTCTCAAGTCTCTCTAAAAGAACTCTTGTGGATTGTAAACTTGGGAATCAAAGCAAGCTCATTCCTTCTTCAAATTTCTCTTGAAACTTCTTTATTGGTCAAGGTATGTGGGTTTTGATCCTTGGTTCCTTCTAATCAAGGAGACCCAAAAACTCTTTTCTATAATTTTAATGAATTGTTAGCTTACTTTGATTAGGATTTTAAGTACTATGATTCCTAAAATTCAAATAATGTATGGATCATTTTTATTTACTGAGTTTAAGTTGATTTAAGCTATAATATGATGAACTACATTACATTTATGAAGTTGTGGATATGCATGTCCCTTTCAACTTGATTTATACATGGGTAGCCTATATTATGTTTTTAAGGGTGAATTTTACTTATGTTTTTACTTGAATCTTATAATGTATTGTTGAATCTAGTTTGAATCGACATTACCCATGTCATTTCCATCTCATTCATAGCATATGTATTCATGAACAATGAATTTTTGTGAAAGTTATGAAGTGGGTTAATCCCAATTATGTTTATGTATGTGATCTTGATAAGATATTGTTTATGACAAGGAAGTGATCACATTTATATCTATTGATTATGGTTCTTTGAGCATTTTGGGTGCTTGCACCATTTTGTATATATGAATGAGCTAGTCCTATACTTGAGCATTATAAATTATGATTTATGATTTGGAATTTGAGCCTAAGAATGAATCATCATGAATGGTGTTTGGCTTTTGAGCCCAAAATGAGCATTGAATGGATTTGAAATGACTATTGTTCCTTTGAAAACTATGTATATTTATAAGTTTTCTTGTGTAATGATGACTTAGCATAGATGTATTGAGCGTTCCCTCTCTTTCCTTGAACTATGTTCCTAGCATAGGTTATGAGAATCCTATTCGAAATGGGATGTGTACCCATAAGGAAGGTTGCATCATAAAGAATGGGTGTTGTTACAGTAAGATGAAGTGTAATGTGATATGATATGATATTATATGGAAATGCTATTCCAAATGGGAGGCCCAAAAATAAGGTTGCTTCATACAAATTGGGTGTTATTCCTATAAGGTGAAGTATGGTTTACCTTTGGCAAGTAGACCACCTCTTTACTACTGAGGGGTATTCATTAGGATTCCAAGTAATAGCTCACTTGGTCCTAATCATGTTGTTTGAGGTCACATCCCTACTTTATATGAGCATTATTGCATTTCATGCATCATGGATTACATGGAATATTGTTATATTACTATTCCTTGCTATATATCTCTTTCTATATTAAGTACCCTTGTCATCTAACAATGAATGCACTTTTGGTAAGTCTGCATTGCATCCTCCATACTTAGTACATTCAAACGTACTAACACATACTTTTTCCTACATGATCTCACCATGTACGGACTAAGGAGTACATTCATCCACCGTATGATGTTTAGCCAGATCTCAAGTTTTTCTTGTTGTGGTGAGTCCTATCTTTCAAGGACAAACCACTATTCCTCTACCTATGGTGTTTTATTTATTTTTATTCACTTTGAGGGTGAGTTGAGGTATGTCTTGGCCCTCAGTCTATCTTATGTTTAGAGCCATTGTTGGACATCTTGTGAACTCCTTTACATTTAATTGCTAAGTGTTATGATTCAAGATTTTGTTATGGCTTGGCTACCTTTTTATATCGTTATGAGAATTGGTTATGAACTTATGATATGGTTATGTGTATGATATGAAAAATCCTAAGTCCCGAATTACCCCCATTGAGTCAGTCATACTTAGCCGTCCCTTAGTATTTATGTGCTTTGTGTTATATGGATCCATTTTATTCCCTTTCCCTACTATTATGTCCCCATAGAGTGAGTCCTACTTTCTGTCCCTTAGACTTATGTGTCTACAATTTGCTTGTTCTTTCGAACTGATGATGTGAATGTGAATACTTTGAGGCTTGTTTGGGGACCCTCAGTTTTGCAATTCGCCATGTCAATACTAGGCCCTAAGTTCAGGTCAAGATATAAAGAGTTAGTTATTTGCCATTTTATAAAAATAATGCTTAAGTCTCAAAGTTTGTGACGAATGTCATCACCCAAGCCTAGGGCATAGTTGTGACCGGACAATGGGGAAGCCGAAGAGACCCCAAATAAGCCTCATAGCATATTATTACACATTCTTGATCGCTGAAGCAATTAAAGTGACAATAATAGGACGTCATAAATAAGGAAAATTGGAACTAAGGATAAACTTTCATATCATAAAATCATTAAACAAGAGAATCAAGACTCGTAGCGTAAATACATATCATGTCCACCAATACCTCTACTACACAGATAAGAGAGGGGGCAAAGACAAGCAACCAGGCTTACCCTCATAGCTAATACATAACCAAAAGAAAGATAGTCTTAATACATAGAAAGAGAGCATACGCAAAATACCCAAAATGGAGGACTCACCAATAAGTTTGTAGGACAATTGAACTAGCTATGTGGAGGAGAAGGAGGAGGATCAAGCGGTGCTCCGGTTCCTATATGGTGATATCATATAGGCATAGAGTATGCATTAGTACATTTTTAGTACTAAATATGCAGGATGCAATGTAACAAGGGATAGTCAACATAGGCAAAATGCATAATCATAAGCAATAAATAACATACTGACAATATGACATCTATTAATGATACTTAAAGTAAAACATGCTATTATAGAACATACCATATGTGTAAGAAGAGACCATTAAACTATTGGTGGATCATCACACCCTACTACCCTTAGTGATTAAGGTACAAATCCTATTGATAGGTTAGTGGATCGTCGCACCCTACTACCTGTGGTGCCGGAGTACAAACCCCCTGATAGGTTGGTGGTTTGTTTCACCCTACCAAACGTGGTACTGGAGTACAAATCCCTAAATAGTTTGATGGGTACAAACCCCAAACAAGATTGATGGATAGTCTCACCCTACCACTCTTGGTGTCAGAGTACAAACCCCCTCCCCCAGATAGGTTATCAAGGTATGAACCCCTTGACAAGGTTACCTGGCGTGCAACCCTCGAGTAGGGCATGGTGACATTCCAACACTATATAAAGATTACCATATACATAAATTCACTTAATCATCATGTAGTCCTCATATACATATATTTATTTCATCATCATATAGTCAATCAACTCATAAAACATGCTTTGGACCTTCAATTTCTCAAGAAGCCATAACCGAACATTTTATCAATCACTTAGAGGGTGTGTAGTGCTAGTATAAAACCATGCAATTCAAGAGTGAAATCATGCTAGAAAATTCAATATAAAATCTTCAATAGATACTTGGTAACACCCTCAAGCAATATACAGGAAAACCCTTCATCAAATCTTACAATAGACCTTAGTTTCATAGCTAAAAATATAGCAAAACAATCACAATTTCATAAACCTCAAAATAGTGTGCAGTGATTTACATAATAAATAAGACCCATGATTAAATCACCTTTAAATCATGCAAATTTAAGTAAACGCAAGTTTGGATATAATGGGTGAAAGGAACCCATGAAAGAAACCCACATACCTTAGCTTTGGAGATGAACTTGATGAAAATTGGAGATGGAGACTTGAAGCTTGAGTGCAATCCTTAAGATTCAGAAAAAGGTTTTGAGAATTAATTATAAGAGGAAAATAATTGGCTAAGTATTTGATTTAGTATTGGAAAATATTTAGAATGATATGAGGGTGAAAAATGGCTAAGTAAAGGTATTTTCATGTTTGGGAACACTGAGGCCAAAGACTTAAAATTCTTGGACCATAGTCAAAACTGGGCAAAAATTAACACTAGCGCACGCCCTTGGTGCGTCACGCCAGGGGCGCGAAAAACTCACTGGAAATCGTCACTTGGAAAAATGAAATTGTCAATAATTTGCTCCTAAATTGGAGTTAGACCCATTATCCACTCGAAATGACCCCTTGAACAAGAATATGATGTCGGATTTTTGATATCGCGCACAAATTTTGATATGTATGGAAATTGCAATTTTGCGCACTTCTGAGGCATATTTTTGGGTAAATTTTGGGGTCGTTGCAATATCTCCCCCTTGGGAACATTCGTCCTCAAATGTCAAAGAGACATATGAAACAATGCACTTAAACATCATTTTAAAAATCTCATCACAAGTGTAAAATCATCATGAACTTGTCAATTAAACATGAACATATGCAATGGCATGAGGATTGAACTTAAGACTTGAGATGATATGAAGGACTTAGATCAATACCTTAAGCTCAAGTGCAGTGGAAAAGGTACGGATATCGCTTTTGCATATCCTCCTTGGCCTCCCAAGTAGCACTTTCCACTTCTTTATTTATCTAAAGGACCTTAACAGAAGACACCTCTTTGTTTCTCAACCTCTTCACTTGACTATCCAAAATTTGGACCGGAACCTCTTCATATGCCAAATTGTCTTCAACCACACTCACAACATCAAGAGTTACAATAGCATTTGGATCACCCACACATTTCCTAAACCTAGACACATAAAATACCGGATGAATCAAATCCATTTCTCTAGGTAATTCCAACTCATAAGCTACCTTGCCAACCCTTCTCATCACCCTATAAGGGCCCACATATCTTGGGCTCAACTTGCCCTTTTTACCAAAACAGACCACACCCTTTATGGGTGACACCTTCAAATAGACCTAATCATCAACCATGAATTCAAGCTCCCTTCTCCTCACATCGGCTTAAGACTTTTAATGGCTTTGCATAGTGTACAATCTTTCCCTAATCATCCTAACCTTTTCAAGAGATTCCATAACCAGATCTGGTTCTAATAACGCCATCTCACAAACCTCAAACCTTCCCACTAGTGATCTATAATGTTTAACATAGAGAGCCTCAAAAGGAGCAATATTAATACTAAAATGATAGCTATTGCTATAGGAAAACTCAGTCAATGGGAGATGATCACCCCAAATAACTTTAAGCTCTAATACACAAGCTCTGAGCATATCCTCAAGAGTATGGATGGTCCTTTCGGTTTGGCCATTCGTTTGAGGGTGGAAGGCCATAGAAAGTTTCACTCTACTACCAGGAGCCCTTTGGAAAGATCTCTAAAAATGTGAATTAAATTGAGCTCCATGATCTGATATGATGGATAAACGAACCCCATACAATCTTACTAAGTAATAGATGTACAACCTAGCATACTCTTCATCCCCATATATGCTCTTAACCGTCATCCTATCAACCATAATCGAATGGAATCAAAACCTTTTCTAATCTTGCACAACCAACCAAAACATCTGTAGTAATCACTTCCCACTTCCTAGTCGAGATCTTTATATGTTGGGTTACTCCACCTGGCTTTTGATGCTTGGCTTTGACTTGTTCACAACTCTGATAACTGGAAATAAATTTGGCAGTGTCCCTCTTCATGTCTTTCCACTAATACACCTCCCTCAAATCTCTATACATTTTAGTAGAACCAAGGTAAATAAAATAAGGCAAAATATGGGCCTCATCAATGATTCTTTCTATCAAACCATCAACATATGGTACACACAACCTACGTTGGTACCTAAGGGCACCATCTCCCCCTTGGGAGAAAACCTCCACCTTGCCCTCTTTCACCAAGTCCTTCAATTCTAACAAGGAGGGATCAAGATCTTGTTTAGACTTCACCTCCTCAACCAATGAGGATTTAGAACCATCAACAATAGCAACAACACCATTACCAACCTCCTCCAACCTAACCCCTAATCTAGACAACCTATGCACTTTCCTAGGCATCTTCTTATAATCGCCACCAACATGAGCTAGGATACCCATCAACACCCTACTCAAGGCATCTACTACCATATTGTCCTTACAGGTGTGTACACTCATATCATAATCCTTAAGAAGTTCTAGCCACCTTTTTTATTTCAAGTGGAGATCTTTTTGAGTGAAGACATATTGGAGGCTCTTATGATCAGTGTACATATCCACATACACCCTATACAAATAATGTCGCCATATTTTCAAAGCAAATACTACACGGCCAATTCAAGATTATGGGCAGGGTAGTTCTTTTCATGCACTTTGAGTTTCCTAGAAGCATAGGCTATCACCTTACCATTTTGCATTAGCACACAACCCAAACCAACTAGAAGCATCACAATACACCACAAATCCCTCAAGCCCATCTGGTAGTGATAGTATAGGAGCGGACACAAGCTTATCTTTCAAGGTTTGGAAGCTCCTTTCACATTTATCATTCCATACAAACTTAGCCTTCTATTGAGTCAATTTTGTCATAGGGGAAGCAGTAGAAGAGAACCCATTCACAAATCTCCAATAATAACCCGCAAAGCCCAAGAAGCTCCTAATGTCCAATGGGGTCAATGGTCTAGGCCAACTTCAAATCACATCGGTCTTCTTAGATTCACCTTAATACCATCCCCCGACACCACATGTCCTAGGAAGGTAACCTCTCTCAACCAAACTTCACACTTTTCATATTTAGCATAAAATCTCTCCTTCCTCAATCTTTACAACACAACCCTCAAATGAGCCCTGTGCTCCTCTTTACCACGAGAATAGATCAAAATATCATCAATGAAGGCCATAACAAAGGAATTAAGGTAGGGTTTAAAAACCCTATTCATTAGGTCCATAAAATGGCCGGTGCATTGGTCAACCCAAAAGATATCACAACAAACTCATAATGCCCACATCTAGTCCGGAAGGCCATTTTGGGAATATCACACTCCCTCACCTTCACTTGATGATACCCGAACCAAAAATCAATCATATAGAAATGGCTAGTCCCTTGCAATTGGTCAAACAAATTACTAATTCTCGAAAGAACATATCTATTCTTGATGGTAACCCTATTGAGTTATCGGTAATCAATACACATCCTAAGGGACCCATCCTTCTTGTTCACAAACAACACCACTGCACCCCAAGGTGATTGGCTAGGCTTGATAAAACTCCTTCTCTAACAAGTTCCTCAATTGCTCTTTCAACGCCTTTAACTCCACTGGGGCCATATGGTAAGGGGGAATAGAAATGGGTTGAGTATCGGGGAGGAGGTCTATGCCAAAGTCTATTTACCTTTCAGGAGGAACACTGAGAAGGTCATTTGTGAAGATATTAAGAAACTCATTTAGAACTAGAACTGACTCTATGGGAAGGACTTTAGACTCCACATGCCTAACCCTCACAAGATGGTAAAGGAACCCCTTAGAGAACAATTTACAGGCTTTAATGCAAGAGATGAATCTACCCTTGACCACCACATCTTGAGTCTCCTACTCAAGGATGGGTTCATTTGGGAATTGGAATTTAACCCTATGGGTTCTACAATCAATAGAAGCATAGTATGCATGCAACAATCGATCCCAAGAATAATATCAAAATCAACCATGTCTAACTCAACAAGATCACAAGGCAATATTTTATGCTAGATGCAAATAGGACAACTTCTATAAACCTTTCTAGCAACAATAGGTGCACCAATAAGAGTAGACACCTCATATGACTCTTGAAACAACTCAGGGTCAAGATGGAACTTTTTGATAACAAAGGGATAACAAAAGAAAAAGTGGCACCCGGAACAATCAATGCATACATATCAAAGTAAAAGATTTTCAACATACCGATAACGACATCAGGGACCTCATCCACCCCTTGCCTCCCATGCAAAGCATAAAATTGATTGTGCCTTAGGGCGCCATCTTTTCGACCACCTCTCCCCAAAGGAACCACATAAGCACCT
The DNA here is from genome assembly GCA_025642045.1 of Solanum sejunctum. Lineage (NCBI taxonomy): Eukaryota > Viridiplantae > Streptophyta > Magnoliopsida > Solanales > Solanaceae > Solanum > Solanum sejunctum. The sequence goes on from JAOTQJ010118741.1 coordinate 56,928, forward strand.
TGTGGACGAACCTCTTTGCCTTTGTTGCAATTTCAAGGGAAATCTACTTTATGTGACCAACTTTCCCATACCAAAGCATGCATTAGTATATCTCAAGCATGGGAACTTATGACCTTACCACACCTAGGACACACCTTATTAGGAACCACAACACCAACACTTTGTATCCTTGGGAGGTCACTAGCAATTTCCCTATTAGAAGCATGAGAGAAACCTTGGCCTTTATGGATCCAGCCACCCTTTTGGAACTTACACTCGAAACGGGCCCTCTTAGCCTCATGACCCCTCCTCTTCCTTAATTTATCCCCTTAAATTTGCTAGGCATAAGTCATTAAACATGACAAATCCATGTCACTAATCAACATAGCAGACTGGAACTTCTCACGAACCAAGTCAGAGCCACCCATCATAAATTTATTCATCCTAGATCTTGAGTCAACCACCAAATATGGAGAATATTTTGACAGTTGATTGAACTTGAGGGCATACTCCCTCACACTCATGGACCCTTATCCCAAATTCATAAACTCCACAAACTTAGCTTCCCTAAGTATAATGGGGGAGAACTGATTAAGGAAGGCCACCTTGAACTCCTCTCAAAGCACCATATAGTTGATTCCTTTTTCCTCTTTCCATTGGTTGTACCATATTTTTGCCACCCCTTTGAGTTGGTAACCCGTGAAGTCCATCTTATTCCATGATGTCACACCCATCATAGACAAAATCTTATAAACCACATTAATGAATTCTTGAGGATCCTCACTCACCTTTGACCTATGGAATTCTGGGGAATTCATTCTCATGAAGTCTCTCACCCGAGAGGCCTGTGTAAGAGCATAAGGGGGTTGGACCCCTTAATTGTGTTGATTAGCCACCACTTGTGCAAGCAAGGTGAGAATATTCCTAAGCTCTCCATTGGTATATTGCTCCTCGGGCATACAGGCTCATCTTTCTCTAACATTTAGCATAATCTAGCATAGCAAATAATAAGTGTTAGGGAAGGAAATCTTACTTCAACTCTATAGCACGACTTAGAACATGAAAAAGGGAAACATTTCCTAAAATGTCTCATAGCCTCTTGCTCATAGTTGTGGTGCATAGCACAACCATAAATAGGACTCTAATCAACACAATGTTTTGGACTCCGAGGATCGACTAACCTAGTAATCTGATACCATCTTTTTCATGACCCAAGCCTAGGGCCTAAACGTAATTGACTAATAAATAACCCTAATGGACCTCAAAAAAGCCTCTTAGCATATCATTACATATCCTTAGTCGCGGAAGCAAATAAAACAACAACAATAGGAAAGCATAAACAATGGAAATTGGGACTAATAGTAAACTTTCATATCATAACATCAAGAAAAAAAAAGAGTCAAGACTCATAGCATAGATACATATCGTGTCCAAAAACATCTCTACTATATTGTTAAGAGCGGGGGCCAAAACAAATAACCAGGCTTACACTCATAGTCAATACATAACCAAAAGAAATATAGTCTTAATACATAGCAAGAGAGCATAAGCAACATCCCCAAAATAGAGGACTCACCAACAAGCTTGTAAGACAATTGAACTAGCCATGTCGAGGAGGAGGAGGATCAACTGGTCCTCCAGTTCCTACATGCTAACATCATGTAGGCATAGAGTATGCGTTAGTATGTATAAATGTACTAAGTATGTAGGATGCAATGCAACAAAAGATAGGTAACATAGGAAAAATGCATAATCATAAGTAGCATATTAACAATATAACATGTATGAATGATTCTTGAAGTAAAACATACTTATATAATATATAACATATGTATAAGAAAGGACCATTAAAATATTGGTGGATCATCACACCTTACCACCCTTGGAAATTAAAGTATAAACCCTATTAATCGGTTGGTGGATCCTCGCACCCTATAACCGGTGGTTTCTGAGAATAAACCCCCCGATAGGTTGGTGGATCATCGCACCCTACCACCCATGGTGCTGAAGTATAAACCCCCAAATAGGCTAATGGGTACAAACCTCCAACAAGGTTGATGGATAGTCACACCCTACCATCCTTGGTGCCAGAGTACAAACCTCCCTGATAGATTATCAAGGTATGAACCCTTTGAGAAGCTTACCCGGCACGCGACCCCCAAGTAGGGCATGGTCACATTCTAATACTGTACAAAGATTATCATATACATATATTCACTTTATTATCATACATTTCTCATATACATAATTCATTTCATCATCATATAGTCATTCAACTGATAAGACATGCATTGAACCTTCAATTCTTCAAGAAGCCATAACCAGACATTTTATCAAACACTAAGAGTGTATGTAGTTCTAGTGTAAAACCATAAAACTCAAGAGTGAATTCTTGCTAAAAAAATTCAATATAAAACCTCCAATAGATACATAGTAACACCCTCAAGCAATATACAGTAAAACCCTTTATCAAATCTTACAATACACCTTGGTTTCATAGCTCAAAGCATAGCAAAATAGTCAGAATTTCATAAACCCCAAAATAGTGTGCAGTGATTTTCATAATAAATAAGACCTATGAGTAAATCACCTTTAAATCATATAACTTTAAGTAAAAAAGAAGCTTGGATATCATTGGTTAAAGGAACCCATGAAAGAAAACCACATACCTTAGCTTTGGAGATGAACTTGATGAAGATTTGAGATGGAGACTTGAAGCTTGAGTGCAATCCTTAAGATCCAAAAAAAGATTTTGAGACTTGATTTTAGGAGCAAAATATTTGGCTAATTGTTTGAATAAGTATTACAGAATATTTAGAATGATATAAGGGTGAAAAATGGCTAAGTAAAGGTATTTTCACGTTTAGGAACACTTAGTCCCAAGGCTTAAAAGTCCTAGACCGAAATCAAAACTGGGCCAAAATTAACACTAGTAAGTGCCCTTGGCGCGTCGCGCCGGGGGCGCAAAATGTTCACTTAAAATCATCATTTAGAAAAATAAAATTGCTAATCATTTGCTCTTGAATCGGATTAGACCCATTTTCCACTCAAAATAATCCCTTGAACAAGAATATGAAGTCAGATTTTTGATATCGCGTATGGATTTTGAGATATATAGAAATTGCTATTCTAGGCACTTTCGAAGAACATTTTCAAGTACTTTTTGTGGTTGTTACAATGGAGAACAATGTGCTCAGGTTATACTTTTTGATGCAGCCTAAAGTTTACTTGCTGGGGTTCACTAATACCTTACAACTATTCAACATAAGTCCAATTCACTCTTATTATACCTCTGAAAGGGTGTATTAGTTACTTCTAACACAAGCACCAAAGAATGACCTAATGATAAGAGTGATGGAGAACTTATACACTTTCTTATCACTTAAAATGCAGGCAGCAAAGAAAAACAATTTGGATAAAGAAAATTACAATATCGAAAAGTCCATAAAATTCTCCAACCATATGTTACAATTAATCATTTACATTATACCAAAACAAAGGGAACATTGGTCCCTAATGCATATCCAATATTTTGAGATAATATATATTGGATAAGCATACATGTGCAACCAACATGCGGTGAATCTAGTACTTATAAAAGCAAAAAGATCAAATTTTATTTAAAAACTCAATTTTGTCCTTCTTTATCCTATTCTAGTATAGCATAATCTCAATCCTCATCTTTTATTAATCAGTTTATCCTTTATTTTGTACAAAAGTATTTTTAAATTGATAAAAAGAAAAAGGTACAATAAAAATTTTTTGCACGAGACAAAGTTAACCCATTTTCTGATAAAGACAAGATGAAAAGGTGTGTATAGTAGTTTTTTTAACAAGACAAGAGAGGGGGTCGGTTAGGGCTAGGGTTAAGGAAAATAGGGAGGAGATTATAATTTGGGGAATTGAACTCTTACCAATAAGGTTTGTTTAGTAGTGTTTCAAGCTCGAGGGTTTTTTTGTTCATGGAAGGTTCACATATACCCATCTGTAAGCAGAGAGGGTTATTTTTGTTCTTGATTCGTTCATGTTTCTGCTTAAAGGTTGTGACTTTATATTATTTTGTTTCTCTTTCTCTTTTTACCTTGTGGGGTTCTTAAGTTTTATTTTTTGATATCTTTTAAACGACAAGCTGTGATTGATTGTGAAGAAAACTTTTATCATTTTAGATAGAGATTCAAAACAAAGCTAAACTTTTATCATTTTAGATAGAGGTTCAAAACAAAGCTAACATTTGGGTATTTCTCTATAACTGACTAAATTTACTAGTATGTATTGAAGATGTTTAGTCCACGAAGAACATATTTATTGAGAGAAAGTTTAACTTGGGTATATCATGTATATTCCTAAGAAATTTTTTATTTTCTGTTTTGGTCCTTGTCTAGTGTTTTTAATCATCTGACTTCCAGGAAGTCCAAAATAATCCTCTCTGTTATTGCCACGTGGGCAAAATAGGGGTGTATATTTTCCTTCTTTGAAGATGACTTAGGTCCCTGATGCTTTTGAGCAGAAGAAGTAGCCTTCCATTGAAATCCTTCCAAATGAATGCCTCTTTGAGGTATTCAAACGTCTTCCCAATGGCCAAGAGAGAAGTACTTGTGCTTGTGTTTCCAAGCGTTGGGTTACCCGTTTAAGAAGCATCCCAGGGATGATAGATTTGCCTCCGAGCCTAATGGTGTAAATGTTGAGAAATATCTTTCCAGTTACCTAGTTGGTAGGAAAGCCACAAATAACAGACTTACTGCTATTACTGTTGGAACTGCTAATTGTTGACGTTTAGCTAAGCTATCTATTTGGGTAATCAACCTTCATTGTGGTGTAACTAATGGTGGTCTCAAGGCTATCATTTGAGTTGTCCTACTCCCAAAGATCTTTCATTGTTGAATGTGTCTTCTGTCGGTGATGAAGGATTATTTGAGATTGCTCATAGACATCATCTGGTAGATAAATCTAACCTTTTCGTATGTCCAACAATTATAGACAAGTCTTTGTTGGACATTGCGAGGAACTGCCCTTATTTGAACTATTATCCCTTCACAACTATCCTGGAGTAAGCAATGTTTCCATTACTATTATAGGTGCACTGTCTCACATTCACAATTTGTTGGATGCTTACTGAACTTGATGTTTCCAAGAGTCGAATCACCGATTCTGGGATTAGAACTTTAGCTAGTACTATACAGAATCATTTGTGGATCCTTTCATTGTTCGGTTACACTTCAGTGTTGGACAATAGCTAACCCTTCTCTAATGATTTGGTTTAGGACTTTCAGAGTTTGAACATAAACACCAGAGTTGTGATATCCTTTACTAAGTAGTTTGTGGTTTAGACCTCATGTAGTTTACACATTTGCTACTATGAATATGGGGCTACTGAAGTTTTCTCATGATTGCTGCAACATGTTGTTTTTGGGTGCAACAACTTCTATTTTTTGATGAATATTGTTTTGGCTCCTTTTTCCAGTAGTTTTTTAGCGTCTAGTGTTACAATGATAAGCAAATCCTGCTACAATAAAAGCTTTTTATGTTCCTATTTTGCTTTAGGTTATTCAAAATCATCCATGACGTTCAACTTGAATGTTTTGCTTGTGATAATTTGGTCATGTTTGGGTCTTGAATCACCTGTAAGGTTGGTTTGGGCAGTTGTTAGACTTAGTGCCTTACCCTTTGGGTTGTCTCTTCTTTTCTAATTTTGTAGGCCTTATCTTCTTTATGAACTATCCCATGCATTTGTCCCTTTTTATCATGATGCCATTGCAAAGATGACTCATTGGGTATGATCATTTCAAAGTCATTGAGATTTTCTACAGAATCTGAATATAGATCATATAATATAGAATTGATTTTGGGGATTTGATTATTTGGTTAGCTTTATTTATGGGGTAACAATTTCGTGGGGATCTCACCTCTTCTTTTCAACAATTTTTCACCCCCTACAACACAATGATAGAAGTTCTGCCTATAATCAAATAATAGCATGAAAAGAGACTGATATCTACAGTTAAATGGTTGAAATGGAAAAGTGCTATCAAAAAGTCATGTATGGGAACGAAGCATATATTTGGCATAATGCAGGACTTATTTCATATTTTTCCCAAGAAGCATTACATAATTATTGTTGGTGAAATATATTAAATTTAATTCAAAAGAAACAGTTACATTCAAAATGTACTAAATCAAAGCTAAAAATAATACATCATACTTCATTCATCCCATTTTGTATGGTGTGTTTGACCAGAATGGACTTGTAGTTGTTATTTTAACTTATCAAGTGAATTGGAAGTAGTTAAAGAAAAGAAACAAATTAATAGTCAAAAACTAAAGTTACTGTATACCTGAAAACATATCACAAAATTAGTTACTTAAAGCATTTGTGGTAGCTAACATCGCTCATATAATTGCTATTGGAGGGAGTGTTGGCCCTTGATATTTGAGCAAATGAGAGACTTTGCCATTTTTTTTTCAGAACATGGCATACGACGGCCATTTTGTAACTGTAGCCAAGTGATTATAGAGGACAAAAATAAAAAATTGGATTGACTATACCAACCACAAAGTGATAAAGATGCCTACATAGATCATATAACATAAATAGTTCCCAAGTCATAGGGCGCAAAATAAATACTCACATCTACATCTGATAAGTGTTCGGCCATTATTCTTAAAGGTTGTATCCTGTCCATAGAGCAGATCCGGTCATGTGAAGAACTCACAAAATAGTGTCCAATTGTGAAAACTCTTATCTACCATGAGCAAGAACCAATTTTATCTTCAATGACAAACTAATAACTTATCATGATAATTAGTAACTTCTACAAGCCCAACAACATAAAAAGGACAAGTTAGTTCTGATATATCAAGTAAGACAAATATGTAAAATTCTTGCTTCTTTTTTTCTAGAGAAAAGAGGGTAGTTACCAGTCACCTAGTAAAAACAATATTAAGCGTCCACTGGCAAACATGGTTCAAAGATTGGCACATAACATCTAATAACCCTACCATCATACATAATTAACAATGCGCCAAAATACATTAACTTGGGCAGTTTTTTATTTGAAAACCAAATAGGTGAGTTACTTAAAGAGATTGCAAATATACTACCAAATTTACATCCAAAATAGGAATCATTAAATAAAATAATGGTAAATTAGCAACATACCTGAACATCCTATATGAGGTAATTGTGGCCTTTGTATCAAACAAGATTACCATTTAAGCTTGTGCTCCACAAGCGAACTGCATAGAAATTATCTTGAGTTGGAAGCAGTGGTATTTGCACTTAAGATTTGGTGTCACTACTTTTATGGATTGCATGTATACATGTTCACTAATCACAAGAGCTTGAAATACGTATTCAACTATAAAGAGCTCAACCTAATGAAGAGAAGATGGATGGAGTTGCTTAAGGATTTTGACATGAGCATTCTCTACCAACTAGGCAAAGCTAACATTGTTGTGGATGCATATAGTAGGTTGTCAATGGGTAGTACAACCCATGTTGAGGAAGGAAAGAGAGAGTTGACGAAATAAGTTCATAGATTGGCCCGATTAGGAGTTCAACTTGATGAGTCTAACAAAGGTGGAGGCCACGACCTGGACCTAGGGTCTAAGAGTGACATGGTGAATCAGAACTCGAGAGTCCCCAAACAAGCCTCAAAATATATATATTTACATCATCGATTCTGAGGCATATTTTAATAATAAATACATAAATCTAAAGGATGGAAAAGTAGGACATACGCTATGGGAATGTCATAGGGAAAGGAAGTAACATGGATCCACATAACACATAGCACATAAATACTAAGGGGCGGGTAAGTATGACTCACTCTATGGGGACAATTCAGGACTTAGGATCTTTCACATCATAACATATAACCATATCATAAAGCTCATAACCAATCCATATAATGATAACCAATAGGTAGCTATATCCATAAGCATATTCCTGAAATACAACACTTAGCATGTAACTGTAAAGCATTTTACAAGATGTCCAATAATGTCTCTAGTAATAAGATAGGATGGGATCCAAGATATACCCCGAGCTCACCCTAAAACTAAATAACATAAATAAAACAATATAGGTAGAGGAATGGTGGTTTGTGCTTGGAAGATAGGACACACCATAACAAGAAAATCTCAAGATCCAAGCTAGATGTCGTACGGTGGATAAATATAGTCCTCGATCCCAACATATTTAGATCATGTAGGTAAAAATATGTGTTAATATGTTTGATAGAGTAAGTATGAAGGCATGTAATGCATATGACTTACCAAATCTGCATTCAATGTTAGATGACAAAGGTACGTAATATAGAAGGAGATATATAGCAAGAGATATAGTATATGATATGCCATGAAACCAATGATGCATGAAATGCACAAATGCTCATATATAGTAAGGATGAACTATAACCAATAAATCAAACTCATACGAGCTATTATATGAGTTAGTTCGATGAAGACCTCCCATCAGTAGGAGAGGATTACTTGCAAAGGGTAATCTACATCATACCTTATGACCTAGTCATTTCAGTGGATGGACACCTTATTTATGACCTAATCATTTTAGAAGGATTTTCCAATATCATATCATATCAATAAAAGAATAGCCATCCCTTATGACCCGGTCACTTTTGTAATGGCTACCATTCCTATGCTAGCACATAGTTCAAGAAAAGGGAGAGGACCCTTGGAGATAGTCCTGACGCCCCAATACAAAGGTGCTAAGTCAAGAAATCCCATGAGAATACATATACATATACATTCTTTCAAAAGAGGCAATAGTTATTTCAAATCATTTCAATGCACATTTAGGCCTAAAAGCCATACATTCTTTATTATCATTCATTCATGGGCGAAAAAGCCAAACCATAACTCAATATCATATTTCTCATTCATAGAAATAGCTCATTCATTAAACAATATGGTGTAAGCACCCAATATGCTCAAGTAGCCAACATCAATAGACATTTATGTGATCACATTCTTTTCATAACCAATATGTGATCTTAACTCATTGAAATCATTTTCATAAAAACATATGTGAGCTTAACCCACCAATAATTTCATAAAAGCTAATGCTCATGAATGCATATGCCATAAATGATATGTGAATAGCAATGGGAAATATAGATTCAATCTTAAATCAACAATTGAATATGAAGTTCAAGTAAACCCATAAGTAAATCCACCTTCAAATCACAATTTAGATTACCCATGATCAAATAAACTTTAAAGGGATAATGTATATTCAAATCTTTATAATAATCATGTAATTCAATATATTAGGGCTTATATCAACTTAAAATCAACAATAAAGCATAGCCCATACTTCAATTGACTTTAATATATAACAACTTTTAAAACTCATATTTAATGTAAGCTAAAGTTACATAAATCAAGTGTAAAAAGAGTTGGGTATTTTTGGTTGAAAAGGACCAAGAATCAACCCAGATACCTCAGCTAAGAAGAAGTTCCAAGAAGAAATTTGAAGAAGGATGAGCCTTCATTTGACTCCCAAACTTAGATTCATAAGATTCCTTTGAGAGAGTGTTCTTAAGAAGGTTCAATATAATTATAAGTGTGAGGAAAGGATTTGAATGAAAGAGTAAAGTATAGGTCATTAGAAAGTCCATAGGTAGCATATAAGGTCACAAATGACCCTCGAATCAACCAAAATCATGAAAAATCCATTAATGAAAAGAGTTGAAAAATTGAATATTTTCATCTCAAAGAGGACCATATAGTCCATGACATGCCATACGGACCGTATACATGTCCGTGATCCAACACTTGGAAAAAATTTCACTTGATGAATGTCCAAAACAGTAATCCCATACTTTAAAAAAATTTCAACATAGCAACCATACGGAGGGTGATATGGACCGTACTAAGCAACACGGTCCATGTACCCCCTCTATCCTACCTTCCTTAGCAATTTTCTCCCACGATGAAGTTCCAAGATGGTGATCCAATACTTAGAAAACATTTCACTCCAGAAGACACATGGGGAGGTATACGTGCACCACCAGCCCAAAAGGATCGTATACTTGGTCATCCCACTTTACTTAGTCCCAAAACTATGGAATTTCAAGACTAAGGCTACCACACAACCCTTCACACAGTCTGTGAAGCCTCACACGACCCATATGAGGTCCATGTGTGGCATGCCTTATTCAAAAAGTCCATGATTAAGCTCTAGTACCCCACACAAGGCCAAGGGACACTCCAAGGAGGCCCAAATGGTCTGTATAACATGGACCGTGAGGGCTCCCAGGAGCATCACTTTGGTCCTAAACTTTTCAAAACCAAAATTTCCAAGATCTATTGGGGCTACAAAACATCCAGATCCTTACATTGTCTCTCCCTTGGGAACATTCATCCTCGAATATGCTAGAACAAAGTTTGAAAGACTTAACTTCAAGCATGAAACATTCAATCACAAGATACAATGCATTTTCATCACTTGAAAATCATAGTCATTAAACTTATATTAAAACATATTCAAATCATTTAAAACCTCATAAAAATCATTTCAATGCACATGTACGCAGGTCATATTGAGAAACTCAAGAGTGAAAGAATTAGGACCACTTGAAAAAGGAAGAATCTAATACCTTATTCTTGAGTAGATTGGAAAAAATGGTGATATTATTTCATCATGTCCAACTTTGCCTCCTATGTAGCACTCTCCACATATTGATTTCTCTAAAACGCCTTAACTTAAGCCAATCCTTGTTACGAAGACATTTCACTTGCCTATCCAAAACTTCCATTGGATTCTCCTTATAAGACAAATTGTTCTCTATCTCAACACCTTCCAATGGCATAATAGTATTAGGATTACCAATGAACTTACTCAACACAGAAACATGGAAGATTGAGTAAATAGAACTTAAATCCAGAGGCAAGTCCAACCTATAAGCCACATTCCCAATGCGCTCAACAATTTCATAAAGGCCTACATACCAGGGACTTAGCTTGCGCTTCTTGCCAAACTACATCACACCCTTCATTGGTGAGACTTTCACATACATCCAATCATCAACATGAAACTCAAGATCCCTTCTCCTAATATTTGAATAGACTTTTAGCGACTTTGGGCCATCTTCATTCTTTCTCTAATCAACTTCGCCTTCCCCATACCCTCCAATACAAAATTCAGGCCAATCAAAGTTGTATTTCCCAATCAAACCACCCCACCAAGGACCTACATCTTCCACCATACAAAGCCTCAAACGATGCCATAGAAATACTAGCATGAAAGATATTATTATAAGCAAACTCAATGAGTGGAAGATGATCATCCTAATTACCTTTGAATTCTAACACACAAGTCCTTAACATGTATTCCAAAGTTTGAATTATCGTATCAGATTATCCATCTGTTTGAGGATGAAAAGCAATGCTCAACTTTACCTTAGTGTAAAGTCTCTTTCCAAATAATTATCATTACCCAAGCCTAGGGCCTAGACAAGACACAGCAAATGGGAACCCGAATGGATCCCAAACAAGCCTCTTAGCATATCAATCCCACATCCTTGGTCGCAAAAGAAAAATAAACAATAAGAGATATAATAGAAAGGGGAAGTGGGTCTAAGGGAAATCTTGATATTCATAAAAACATAAAAGAGTCAAGCTCATAGCATAAGTACATCATAATATCTAACAACACCTATAACATGGAATAGAGCGGGGGCCAAGACACTTTCTGGGCTCACCCTCATAACAACAAGTGTTTAACATAAAGAAGTCTTAAATAGCAAGAGTAATGTAGATAGTGTCCTCGGACTTGAGGACTCACCAAAGCTTATCTCCAAAGTATCAACTAGTCATATGGAGGATGATCAAAAGGTGCTCTAGTCCCTACATGGTAACATCATATAGGCATAAAGTATGTATTAGTACCTTTGAATGTACTAAGTATGTGGGATGCGATGCAACAAGACATAAGCCAATATAGTCAAAATGCATAATCATAGGCAATAGATATATAATCTCAATATGATATGCATGATCAATACTAACAATAAAACATGCATGTAAATCATTCATCTTGCATTATATATATATATACATAGATGCACATGTAGGGAGTGACCTCAATTGACATAGACCAAGTAGCTACAACTTGGAATCCAAGTCATGACACTCCCTCGGCAAGGTGGATGGGAATGACACACCCTGGCTAGGTGTGGTCTACTTGCTAAGGCAACCCAAATATGATAACATGACTAGATGTATCCACTTGTATAATAAGGGCAATAATCATAATCTTATGGTGGCACATAGTCTAGAGACTAAAGAATTTATATAAGGACACCTTGAGTCGAGCCCCTATCTCAATCCTTAATCAGTGCAAAGTCAAATCCCACGAAATACTGGAAATAATCATAATTTGTATAGCTCAGAAAAAATAAAGAAACAGGACATGAGTAGCTCTTGAAACATGTTTGGTCTCTAGTAGTAAGCCTAACTTGAATATGAGAGTAGATCATATAATCATACATGAACCATTTCTTTAACATGAATGGCTCACAAGAGGTAAAAATCTTTAAATAGGTCTTACTTTGAGACTTGTAAAATCAAAGATACTTTTCATGAATTCAATACATGGTTGAAAGCCCTTAAACATTATGAAGTCACTTGACTTGTAAATCATGTAATGGATCATCAATAACTCGAGAATTCTTGACTTGACAATTTATTAAACACATGGTGGGTTTATAATACTTGTTCAAAATAATGCAATTCAAGAGTGGAATAAGATGAGTAAACTTAATGCAAAACAACCCACCAATATGCAGTAAAACACTCATGTAGGGTACCTTGAAATCCATCATAAAAGATCATAATAGTTCACAGTTTCATAGCTCAAAACATGCATAGTCTCAATGAACAAGATCAATTCATGGTATAAGTTTTGAATAGATTGTTATGCATAATCAATAAATATTTCATAAAACCCCAACATAATTTATTCTCATAATTCATAATAAAAGATACTCATAGGTAATACAACTTGAAAACATGCAATTTTAATGAAAAGGGAAGGTAGGGCTCCATGGGTGAAAGGGACTTAATAGATGAAACCCACATGACTTAAACCTTGAATTCTTTGAGGTGAACTTAAAGTAGTCTTAGAGATTGAAATGAATCCTTGAGTTCCAAAGTTGAGCTTGAGAACCTTAGATTTGAATGAGAGAATTTATAGAGTCTTAAAGGTGTTTAAGAAATGGTTTTGCGAGATATAGAGTTGAAAAATGGCTAAGTATAGGTGATTTCACATTTTAGTGGGCATGGAGTCATGACCATAATTCACTTAGGCGCATAAGAAAAGACTAAAAAAAATATTATACTTGTCCATTTCCAGTCCGCGACACGGACCAAACCCGAAGGAGGAAATTGTACTGCTCCGCGTCCCTGGCGCGTCGTGGCCAGGACGTGGGTGCTCTCTGGAAATTGAAAATTAGAGAAAATTATTTTTCACTACGAGTCCTCTAAAATCCGGGTTATACCCATTTTCCACTCAATTTTGCCTTAGATTGAGAATACAAATTCGAATTATATCACATACAAATTTTGAGATATATGGGAATTACAATTATGAGCATTCTAAAGCATATTTTGGGGCATTTTATAGTCATAATTGGGTAATAACCCAAATCATAAAAATCATAAAATACTTTAATCATGAATGCCTATGCCATGAGAAATGAAGGAATAACATGGGTACTTGGAATTCATACATAAAATATCTTACTAAGATGAAATCATACTTAATGCACAAAAGAAATCAACAATTGAAACATACTTGTAATTATCCATGCATAAATTCATCACAAAATATATTTAAATTGACATAATAAGACTTAAATTATGTTAAAATTATCAATAGAAACTAACCCATAATTTTTATCAAATTGAAAGCAATCACAAAACTCACTTGCAAATCACATTTTAAAATCATAAAATTGAAGAAATAAACTTTGGTGCTTCATAATTGTAAGGGAATCATGAATGAAACCAATAGGAACATTAATATGAATTATACTTGAAATTGAATCACTATCGAATTCGTTAGCTTTAATCCTCAAAGTTTGGCTTGAATGGAGTTCTGGAAATTTGAATTTTAGAGATTAAGTGTTAGAATGAAAGTGAAGATAATACAATAGGCTAAGGAATGATTTAGGGGTCTAAGGAAAGGCATATAAGTCATAAAATATGAAAGGTTTAGTGCGAAGTTCCAAAATACCATCAATGAAATAGGGTCAAAATTGATGAGGTCCACTACATAGCACCACACACGGCCCGTGGTGTGCACTATAGACTATAGAGGGCTATGTTATGGTTCAACTAGAGACAATTAAAAAGGGCCTTAGGAAGGCCCCTTCATAGAACCATTGCACGAACACCCTTCAGGCTGAGGTATTCACCACACCAGTGAAGGGGTTAGTGGCAGGGGGCCCACCTTCCACGGCTTGTGGTGTGCACCACGGGTTGTGATGTACTCCATAATGTGAACACCCTCAAGTAAGCCTCAAGTCATAGAAAAACATGGGCTTTTCAGAGCTAAGGTTCACTCCAAGACACCCTATACGGTTAGTTGAGTGCACCATAGGCCATGTAGGGTTCCTTAAAGGTGATCCTTGGCCAAAAAGTCTTAGAAATAGATTTTTTAATGCATAGTTAAGGCCTCTTGAGGTATGGGTCCTTACATAAACTTTAGGGGAAATTATCACTAAAACAAAGTAGTAAAAGCAACTATCAAGAGAGTTTAAGTAGTTTCTAGGGATGATAAATGGAGACACAAGTAGTAATTAGTATGGGTATTTGAAAAGACTCAACGGATGATAGATGTGTATGGGTAGAGCAAGTGGATGTAACATTTGATCAAGGTTATTTCAAACTCAATATCTACTTTTCACAATAACTTTCTCAAGCTACTATGAGTTCAATATATTACGCTGCAACCTTAGCAAAAATCACCTATCTTAAGGAGAATTCATTAATTCAACACATTAATGGTTATTCAGTAGTTAACCTCACTTAATGCAGACTTTTCAATCATACATAAAGATACTAATCTAGGACTAGTTTGGTTCTACCTCCTATTTTTTTATGAAGAGAATGAATCATTTTCTTGAAGGATCAGAAAAAAAATGGGTTTGGATCTCCTGTGGCAACCTTAATCCATACATCAAAATATGGTTAAATAACAAAACCCATAAGTATTCCTTAATAACTCATGTAAAGTCAAGAACCCAACAACTAATTCAACAACTAATTACCATATAATGGTCTATATATCCCCCTATAAGTATTGGGGTTTTGACTAATCATCAACTAGAGCATTAATAATTTACCAAATAGATTCTCTTCTATTGAATTAGTCTTCAAGAATAAAAAATCTAGAAGAAATCAACAAAAGTTTAGCAAAGCCCTTATCTCCAATGAAGATTTTGTCTTTTGCCCCATACTGTCTCCATAAAATAAAAAGAAAATCGCTCAGTAATAAAAATTGTTACTACTAACCAAAATGTACTACTCACTACAAGAAAATTGTACTATTATTAATGCTTCCACGATTCCATCCTCTCTTCTCTCCTTTGACAATATGCCAGCCCCTAAAATATTTATACATTACACTAATGTACACAATATCTTCCTCAAAATTCCAATTGGCAATGTTACTTGAGCTCATCGATCAAGTCAGCGATTAGCATAATGTTCTTTCATCCTCGCAGACTGCTCCTCTTAACTAAACTTGATGTGCAAATTTGGTGAGCTCAATTGAGCTCACTAATTTGGTTAGTGATACACCTTTAAGACCTTGAGTTCTCCCTTTAGCTAGTGACTCCAATCCAAGTTTGTATCCTATTATGCAAGTTAAGTCAAGCTCACAACAAAGTTGACGACTTGCCAAATCTTCCTATTACTGTCCCTTTATCTCCGATTAACTTGCTTCTATTTTGGGTGAGCTTTTGGCAAGGTCTGGGGTACTTTGGAGACTTACCAAGTACACTTAATGATATAAGTGTCTCATACTTCATTGTTTGCTCATTTTCGACATATTTTTGTATGTTTATGTTCTATGTGCTCCTCAATCTTCACCTTACTACAAAAACAATAATTTATGTCAGTATATAGCACAAACTAAGGCATCAAGGATACTTTTTATCCATAATTTAAGTCCTAAATAAGTGCAAATTCACCACTCATCAAGTGCCAAGTTATCTTTTTTCACTCCTTTCTTAGCTACTAAGTTTGATATGAGTCTCAAAATTTTAATGGAACCCTTTTCAACCAATACTACCATGCATGAGTCGATTAAACCCAAAGAGACTATCAGGGTTGTTTTGTGTCAATGTTGCATAGAGTCATTCCTTGTCATCTTGATGATTTTAAGATGGTTGATTTTGATGTTATTCTTGGGATGGATTAGTTACATGCTTCTTATGCTTTCATAAATTGTAGGACCCATAAGGTCAAATTCCAAGTCGCGAACGATCCTATTCTTAAATGGGTAGATAATGACTCAGTGTTCAAAGCTTGATTTATCTCCTATCTTAAATCTTGAAAACTGGTTTCCAAGTAGTGTATCTACCATATAGTAAGGGTTAGGGATATCAATTCCGAGTCTCTTATCCTTGAGTTAGTTCCTATTGTGAATGAATTTATGAATGTCTTTCTCAAAGATATGTCTGGTATTACCCCTAAAAAAGAAGTAGTATTTAGTATGGATCTTCTTTCTTATACACAACCTATCTTCATTTCTCCCTGTCAAATGGCCCCAGCGGAGTTAAAGGAGTTGAAGGACCAGTTGAAAGACTTATTGGAAAAGGATTTTATTAGTCCAAGCATTTCATTATAGGATGCTCCTGTATTGTCTTTGAATAAGAAGGATGAATCACTTCAAATGTATGTAGAGTATAAATAATTGAAGAAGGTGATAGTAAATAATAAGTATCCACCACCGAGGATAGATAATTTGTTTGATCAGTTGCAAAGGGCTACTCATTTCTCCAAACTTAATATTTATTTTTGCTATCATCAATTAAGGGTGACGGAGTGTGATATTCTTGAAATACATTTCCGGACAAGGTATGGTCACTTTGAGTTTGTAGTGAAGTCCTATCGGCTGACCAATGTCCGGATGGTGTTTATGGACCTTATGAATCAAGTTTTCAAGACTTACATTGATACTTTTGTAGTAGTTTTCATAATGATATTTTGATTTACTCTCCTAGTGATGAAGATGATCTCACCTAAGTAACACCTCCTTTTTGAAGGTTAAAGCGGTGGTAGTCAATATATATAACCTAACCAAGGTTAGAGTCGAACCCACGGGGAATATAGTAGACTTAGAGTGAGTTCAAGCAATTCGAGTTGATTAACCTACTTATCTCCCAAGCATAGGTGTTTTTATAAAATTGTGAAAGAAATCCTAAGCTAAGATAAGTATACAAAATCAGTAAGAAGAATAACTAGGGTATTGTGATTCCTATGATTCCCTAACTTGGTATTACCAGATAATTGAATTCTTTTCTAGTGTATCATGCAAAACGATATATTATGTTTACCAACCCTTTGATCTAGGAGAGAGGTATATTTTACTATGTGATTTGATCCATCCCCACTATGTGATATTACTAACCCTTACCTATTATCCTAGTACAACCTCCCCTTGATCATAGTTTGGTTAATTAGACGAGAAACATTAATCTCTTTCCATATTCACTACTACCTTGATTCGGTCAGTAACACTACACAAGTTCTAACATTGGCCACGCTTAAAAAGAAATCAAAACAAAGATAATTAATTAATATATGTATGCATACTTTTTGAGAATTATGAATTATCTAGTTTTACCTAGTTAGTTCTTCATGGTTTCCACAACCCTAGTTGTAGATTTAACTACTCATATTTAGTGTAGATATAAGAATCATGATATAGAATATCATAATTAAGTACTTACATGAATGAAATTAAGAACAAGAAATCCAAGCTCTTCAATGAAAATCACAAGTATGAATTAAGAATTCTAAGTGTCTCACCATCTTTCTCACTTTTTCTAACTATTGCATATTGTTATCTGTGGTTGCTTACGTAAAATAACCTAAAAAATTTATTTATACTATTTAAAATGCAAAGCCAAATCAAAATAGAAGAACTAGGTCGACAGGCACTAGGGGTATCTTAAGGGAATGTATAAAGTTCTATGGCCCATAATTGGGGCTTCGTGGATTCCATCTACAAATATGGGGTTGACTTCTACCAGACCTATCTACAGGACATATAAAGTTTTACGGCCCATGTGACTTTTTAGTAACTCCCCACTTTCTGATCCTCAGGGTACGACACCAATCTACGACTCTTACAATGTTTTACGGCATGTCTGCATGTTCGTAGATTCAACTTCAGAAAATCTCTCCTTCACCGGATCTTGCTACGGAACCTACTCTATGGCCCATGAAAACTTCCATGGCCTGTAAAGGGTGTCGTAGAAATGCAAACACTTTAAGTTCTGCACACTTAGTGCACAAATTATGCCAACCCTATAATCCTGCAAAATAAACATTAAAACACATTAAATCTACCAACATTGTAATGGGAACACACAAAATTCAAAGTTTTAAACATCAAAAGTATTATATTTTAAAAGAATATCAACACCCTCAACTTAAAATTGTTGCTTGTCCTCAAGCGACAAACTCAATCTACATAACCAGTACAGTAACCTCAATATAATGGCACACATCATCTCATACTCAAGCATAGATACCTACACCACTCATAAATCCATATCAGATAGCTATCATACAAACCAATGCAGATCAATACAGGTGATAGTGCAATAATGACAAGCAAGGCAATCATCAACAAGCAACAATCACCGAGTTAATCTAAAACCAATAGTGCAATACTAGAAAGAAGTCTCATATCCCACTCTTGATGATATTTTCAGATTCAATGCTTGGGACTATACAAAATCACTCACTCTCATAAAAGATATCAAATACCATGTTTAATACCATATGCTTGTCCTTATACTCACGACTATGACCTTCGACTACTTGGACTAGGATCACTATAGGACTTTATTAGCTTGTAACGTAGGCTCAGGGGGACTTGGTGTGATGTTTTGGGAATATAATGACTAAAAGCCCTCCATGACACTGTATTTTCTACACTTTTGCCCTATCAACACTATTTTTTTCGCTTCATTCTGTCCTCCTATTTCAAGCTTTTCTAGGTGCCTTACTCACAATTTTTTTGCTATTAGCTCATTAATTAGGCATCTATTCGTTTTTCTTGCACCCAGAACACATTTTTGTCCTATTTTCCATGTATCACTAGCTTCTGCCTCATTTTGTGTGATTACCTTTACACCAGCTACTCTCAACTTAGGTTGTTAGCCTGAGTCAAGGTGTACAATATCCAACCTACGAAGCAGGGCCACTTTTGGTACCCACCCTTAACCTCTGCTTTTTACCTCAGCCATAGTGCACAATATTCAAGGAAGGACCAAGGCTAATTTCAGAATTTTACATTTAACAAGGCTAGGTAACTTAGGTTTTACAAAGAAAGGGTATATACAAGGCTCAAATATTAGGATCAAGGGATACTTTACATATTTGGTTGGCTATCTAGGCTAAGTGACTACTCTGAACAATAGCCTGAGATCCTTTCCTAACCAACTAACCTACAATCTAAGTCAAAGTAACAGGGCAAGTTCTGAATTAAAACACAACATATGAATTTAACAAAGAGAGCTCACACACACATGGCACTGATTACCCTATTAATAAAGACTCTCAGATCATGTTTTTCATCATAATTTATCTTCACTTATCAGAACAAGCACTATCAAACAATCAAACATGCATAGTTGCTATCAAGACTAACTAACAAAAATTTTGGTGGGTAACATTTTTCGCACAAAAACAAACATATGCTATAGAAATCAGTACTATAAATACTACCTACGTATCCTAAACATGCCAATTCAATAGAAAGTAAATATCCTTTGGGAAAAAAAAACACAGGCAAGAAAACCCCTAGGCTTCAAAATTTTGGATTGTTATAGGCCAAGGTTACTCAGACTTCACTGAGGCCTATAACTATCCACACTCCATCAAAAATATTTGCATTGTCGTCAATGCACAAAATGAAAGAGTAAAGCACAGGGGTCAAAAAGGACATACCTTGGTACCTAAGCACTGGTCTATGGCTGAGTCTGACCACCCGCAAACGGCCTGGTGGCTACCTCAGTAGTAGGAGTATGTCCAGAGGATCCAACACCCCCTCACTCTCTCTATCTCATGAGCTTGCCACATCTTGTCATCCCATATCAAGCGTATCTTAGCGAGCTCGTACTCCTACTCCTCTATCAACCCCCCTTTTCAATCTCACTATACTAGGATTATCAATGCAGGGCCTCTTATCAAGGGAAGTATATGATATATCCTCAAGAGAAAATAAGTCTACCACTGGCTTTATGGGATTGGCCGGTGGGAACACAATCGGTGCTGCTAATGTTGCTGTCATATCGGCCCAGAGTTGTTGGATCTTCGTCTGAATGGTTGTCACATCTACATGTCATGCTAAGTTGAGACTCTGCTTACTCGCCGCTTAAATGCATCAATGAGGCTTATCCACGAGTGAAAGTCTCTCCTGAATAGCATCCACCACGAACGGCTACATACGAGCCTCAGCCTTTGAAATGGCCTGGCAAACCCAATGCTTACTGTGTTGTAATAACTTTAGTTATGACTCTATGCAGTCTTTCCTTTACGCTATGACCTGGATAGAAGCCACTGAAACATAGACCATGCCAGCAGGTGTTGTCAGAGTAGGCATGGCCTCTAGGCAATAGTAGTAGTCATGGGCCCCATATTCATATCAACCTCAGTTTATGGGTGCTCCTCAGTAGTAGAAGTAGCAACAGTGGTAGTAGATAGAGGCTCAGGCGGTGGCACAACAGCGAACATCTCTGGCATCTAAACAAAAGGGCATGGTGCTTACTAGAGGGCCACCATATTATCATTAGCTTTTATCAAGTTGACATGTATAGTCCACTGAACCTCGATCAATGAGTCCAAGTAAAGCAATATCTCTCCTCGTGACTCTATACAAAGTCTATAAATAATGGGAAAGGGATAGAGGTAGACCTCTTCTGGCTTCTATATGTATCTGCTCTATAATCAGGCAGGTCAAGTTGATATCATAGCTAGCTAAGATGTTGGCAACCAATACTGCATGGTCTGATATCAATGTGTTATCTACAACTATGGGTCGGATTTGTGATCTCACTACAGCCCACCAAAATTTATCGATGAAGCTAAGTGTGGACTTCATGATAAGATCCAACGAAGATGCTATCTGCTCAAGGTCTAGGCCCTGCTTTGCAATCAGGTCAGCAACCCATCTCATTAAACTAGCCTTGTAGGCTAGGTCTCTCGTAAGGTCCTTCTCTCGAGTCTGCCTCAATATTCTGTTGAACTCTGTTATAGACCTGAGGGCTGGGAACTCTGGCCCAAATAACACCCAGTGGATAGTAGTCTCAGATATATCCACCTGTCGACCCCTCACCCTAGTATGTGTCAATCAGGGTTGAGTGAGGGACTTTGTCCCCTTGGGAAGAGAGCTGAGAATGGTGGTGGCATATAATGCAAAGAACTCCTAAACCATGGTTGGGGAGTACTTCCTAGATGGTCCTACCAACCACTGGATCCTATATCTAGTGATGGTGTCCTGCGGGCCTAAGAAACTATCCAATTCTGAAGTGATAGTATGGGGCTTCTTAAAAATAGAATAAGCTAGTCAGCCAGCTTGTTCTTCTATATACCCTCCCTGTAGATAGCCTACATGCCCTTAATGCACCATCGGCTAGATAAAGCATTCAAAGATAAGGGTGATGCCTAAGATACTATTGAAGACTCTGTCTCTAACTCATTGTTAGATCCTGACTCGAATTCCTCTCTGGAGGGAGTTATCTTAATAGAGTTGCTATCCTTGTTGCCTCCCTCTTCAGATTAGGAATAGCAGATAATGATAGCCTGAGCCTGGGCTGCTTGGCATGTCTAGTGGTAGATTGTGTCTATAATCACTCAACGTCCGAGTTAGGCTGGACATCGAGCTCCTCTAGTGATCTACTAGCTCGGTGGTGACATGATCCTTTGAAGGCTCATCTCGTAGTCACCATTGTATGGCCTATATCTCATCCTTCCTAGCTTTTAGGGAAATAGTATTAGAAAATTAGAAAACTCAATTTCCTGTGAGAGGGCAAAAGCTAAGGAAGGTTGTTTCCCAGGGCGGGAGGTAGAAACAAACATATTTTGCAAACATAATTAGCCTCATAAGTGAAGGAATGAAAAACCAATACATTTCTGAAATTGCTATAGATGTGTCTACGAATCCCTTTTATGAGTGGTAGTGAAAATCATGATCCATAGAAGGCCCTCGTAGAAATAGTGTGCATTATTTTAACTACTAGAATTGTACCTATGAGACTAGGTACTACTCGTAGAATATTTCACAAGATGTAGACTGAGTCATAGATGTGTTCCAGCTTTGAATTTTTACAGGTAGGGACCTAGGAGACCTATCTACAAGTTATAGATTAAACTAAAACCCATAGAAGGTCTCGTCTGATATATCCCAGAAACTTTAAGTCTCTAGAATTTAATACGAGGGGAAAATATTGCTCGTGAAAGATTCCACAAGCCATATAAGACCCTCGTAATGTGAAATATTTAGAAATCTAGGTTTCCAAGTCTATCAACAGGTCCCCGAAACAACATGTTCAACATTCAAAATCAACACCGAAGCAACACATTATGCACCCCCATATGAATTCACTAATTCTCGACACCCCATATGCAATGAGCACAGTACCCCATTGATCTTTGTTTTACATGCTTATTTAGCAATCCACCGTTTAATTGTTAAGACATTAAGGCTTACACATGTAATCACACGTCAGGTTTCAAGCCATGTGTGCTATTCAATTCAAATGACATATAAAGACACAGGTTTCACATAATAGCATTCAAACACAATGACCACGTACACTAATTTCCGACATTTAACACTATTTCACAACGATGGAAACACTTTATTCAAAATTACACACTAAGCACAAACAAAGGCGATCATGAATTCAAACATATACCATTGAACCAACATACACATCAATTCATTACGATCTAATCACATCAATTTGGTATTCAAAAGATTTTAGGGCCAAGCAATTATCAAATTTGAGCAAAAAGACGTGAAAATTAAAGAAGGATCCGAGGAGGGGAAAACCCTAGGTCACTAGATTTATAGTCAAAACACTTGTCGGAAAAGGGAGATGGTAGCTAGATAGTGATCGAAAAACTAGGGTAGGGGTTGTATTTTGGAAAATTTTTATGAAAAGTAGGGGTCAAAATATTTTACACATTGATTGGGTCGGCAGAAATAATTAGGCTTGGGCTTGTACGAAACCCTGATTATGGGCCATAGAAGATTTTACAGCCCGTAGATCTTGGTCTCATAGATTTCCTAAACAGTAATTTGGGATATGGGTTTCATGGACCCATCTATAAGTCGTATAGTGAAATATGACTCATAAATTAGGTCATAGAACCCCCAACATTTACCTAGGCTTCGTGAGTCCCATTCATGACCCATAGTTTTTTATCTATGAGCCATAAAGTTGGGTCGTGGACTGGAGTGCACAAAAATTTGCTCACTTGAAGTGTTCTACGAGTAAGTGTACAGGTTGTAGTTTGACATATATACGGCCCATAAAACCAGTCGTAGAAGCACTTTTTGTTGCCTTTTTACCCTAAATGGCTGACTTGGTCTTGTACCTGCATATTCTTCATAAAACACCCTGTTACCCTATATACAACCAGTCCAATGTCTAAATATTACAACTAAAATACTAAAAAAAATTAAACTACCCATAAGTCCGATTGCTAAAAATAAAACAAACTAGCACTATTACATCAAATCTGTGGGGTTGAATCCCAAGTAGCGCCTGATTTATTATCGCGATACAACTTGGATAACTTGGTTATTTAGACTTCACCAAGTGCCGAAACATCCATCTTTAAGTTGTTTGGCCTCTTCATCGACTGACAGATATTAAAGACAAGTTCTTCATTATTCAACTAAAACTTGAGTTAGTCGGCTTCCATATCCATTAGTGCTCATCGAGTGGCTAGGAAGGGTCTTCCCAAGATGACTGGGACTTCAAAGTCGACTTTACAATCTAGGATCACAAAGTTTGAGAGGAATATGAACTTCTCTACTTTGACAAGGACGTCAGATAGTATCCCCACAGGCTTCTTCGTCATGCGGTCAGCCATCAATAATCATATGTTTGTCAGGGTAGGGGCCCCTAATCCTAGCTTCTTGAAGACTGCAAGGGGCATTAGATTTATATTGGCACCAAGATCACATAATTCCCTTGTAAACTCCTCATCTCAGATAGTGCAGGGTATGGTGAATGCACCAGATCTTCTCATTTATGCACTAAGAATCTCGTAGAAATTACACTACAATATTGAAGCTCTTGGGAGAGCTCCTAGCTTACAGTCCGCTTCTTTGTGACCAAGTCCTCATTAACTTTGCATACCCTGGCATCTTCTCTAATGCCTCAATAAGAGGGATGTTGATGGAGAGTTATTTCAACATAGATAGGAAGTGCTTGAACTTACCTTTCTCCTCCTTATTTTTTATTCTTTAAGGGAAGGGAGGAAAAGGTCTAGGAATTGGCTTCAACTTCTGTGGCATCTCTATAGCAACACTCACCCTATTCTTAGCACGACTATCTCCAGTCTCAACATCTTTGACCACAACTATATCTTCACAAAAACTATTCCTATAACCATCTTTTTTGACCCCAATCAGCATCTCTATCCAGGCCCCTATTTCTGTCATAGTAACCTCCACGATTATTGTCTCTAAAGGCGTCATCCCTATTGTAGTTCCAACCTTGGTTCCTTAAACTTGGCACCAATAGTCCTAATTGGACCCTAGGGCGTTGGTCCATAGACCCCTTATCTAATCAGTAATAAAGCAAGTGTCCTCCTTATAGTAAGGCTTATCATACATGGGTGCTCGTAAAGGCTAATGAGCAACTACATTCACACATTCTTGATTTTGCTTCATCAACAACTCCATATTGGTACTATCCGAGCAAGTTCTTGCATCATCTCCTCATTTATTTTAGCTTGTATTAAACTAGTACTGACTTCACATGAGCTCTTTGTTGTAGACCTATCTTTCATTCCCCATGCACGATTCATCTTGACCACCTTTTCCAGCTTTTCTGCAACCCTTGAAAATGGTTGATCTAAAAATGTGCCACCCATGATGCTATCAGTACATGCTTGGCAATTCTCATCTAGGGTATGGTAGAAGATATCCACAAGGGCATCATTAATGATCTTATGGTTAGGGACACTCCTCAGGCACTTTGTGAACCTCTCCCACATGGTACTGATCATGTCACCAGGAAGTTGATCAAAGTTGTTGATTTGGTCTTTCAACTTTAGCTTCTTCGATCTTGAGAAGAACCTTTCCATAAAGTCCTTCTGCAATTCAACATAGCTAGTGATCAAACTCTATGGGAGCTTGGATAGCTATAGCATTGCATTACCTATTAAAGACAATAGGAAGATATGAAGCCCTACAACATCCATAGATAGATTTTGGTTTCCCATAACACTCTTAAAGTTAAAGATAATGTTGTGTAGATGGCTATGTGGATCCTCTAATTATAGGCTCGCGAACAAATTTCAATTTTGCAGCATTTGAAGGAACCCACTCAAAATAACAAACTTTGTGTCATCTGTGGTGGTGATAACAAAATAGCTCCAATGACATACACAGCCATAGGGTTAAGCTAATATTGATTCCACATATGAGCTTCGGCATTAATATCCTGTGGTTGTGGGTCAATATCCTCAAGCGAAGGTGGGTTATTATCATTTTCATTCTGGATTAGTGCTACATTTGTTGATGTTATTTGCAGTATTGTTCTTATTGTCCTGGGTCATTCTTCTCAACGTTCTCTAGATCTCTAGGTCAAACGGAGTCAATGGAATGCCTCAACTTCGAGTGTTGTGCATACACTACACCTGTATGTTGAAACAAAATAAAAATAACAAAAATGTAAAATGAGGAAAATAAGAATTAATTTTTAAACTATTCAACTTAAATAAATTTAATCGTATTCCTCAACAATAGCGCCAAAATCTTGATGTCGCCCAAGCTACACCTCCTCTTTGAAGGTTAAATTAGTCATTGTCAAGATGTATAATCCAACAAAGGTTAGGGTCAAACCCACAGAGAATATGGTAGACTTAGAGTAATTTCAAGAAATTAGAGTTGATTAACCTACTTATCTCGCCAAAAAGGGGTTTTTATAAAACTGTAGAAAGAAATCTAAGCTAAGACAAGTGTGTGAAATCAATAACAAGAGTAACTAGGGTATTGTGTTTCCCATGATTTCTGAACTTGGTATCACCAAATAATCAAATTCTTTTCTAGTGTGTGGAATGAAGAACAGTAAGTTAAGTTTATTAAACCCTTTGATCTAGGTGAGAGGTAAATTTCACTATTTGATTTGATCCATCCCCATAAACCCTTGCCTATTGTCCACAAACCCTTGCCTATTGTCCCAGTACAACTTTTCCTTTATCCAATTTGGTTGATTAGACGAGAAATATCAATTGAATCCTGTTAATTAATCTTTTTTCCTAGTCATTACTACCTTGATCCAGTCAGCAATACTAGGTGACTTCTAACATTGTCCACTGTTAAAAAGCAACCAAAACAAGGAGAATAAATTAGCACATGCATTCACACTTTTTAAGAATTACAAATTATTGGATTTTACTGTGTTAGTTCTTCATGGTTACTACAGCCCTAGTTGTGGATTTAGCTACTCATTTTTAGTATAGATGTAAGAATCATGATATAGAATAGCATAACTAAGAACTTACATGAATGAAATTAAGAACAAGAAATCCAAGTTCTTTAATGAAAATCACAAGTATGAATTAAGAACACAATATTATTTTCCAAGTGTCTCACAATGTTTCTCACTTTTTCTAACTGTTGCACACTTTTCTCTATAGTTGCCTATGAAAAATAACCTAAAACCCTATTTATACTATAAATATACAAATTCAAACCAAAATGGGAGAACTCGGTCGGCAGGCACTACAGCCATCTTTACGGGTTGTATAATGTTCTACAGCCCATAATTGGGACTTCGTGCATTCCATATATAATTCTAGGGTTGAATTCTATGAGACCTATAATATAAAGTTCTATGGCCCATGGAGGGTTTCGTCTAATGACCTTTCAGTAACTCCATTTGATCCTTAGGGTACCACATCATATCTATGACTCGTACAATGTTTTACGGCTCATCTTCTTGTTTGTAGATTCAACTTGAGAAAATTTTCCCTTTACTATATCTTGCTATGAAACCTACTCTATGACACGTGAAAACTTCCATGGCCCATAAAGGGTGTCATAGAATAGCAAACACTTCAATTTTTGCACACTTAGCCCAAAAATCATGCAAACCATGTAATCCTGCAAAACAAACATAAAAACATATCGAATCTACTAGTATCGCTATGAGAACACACAAAATTCTAAGTTTAAAGCATCAAATGTGTTGTATTTTGACAGCACATCATAAGATCATATGGATCATTTGAGAGTGGTACTTCAGACATTGAGGTACATGCAATTATTTGGAAATTTCGTAAGTGTGAGTTTTGGTTAAAAGAGGTGGCATTCCTTAGTCATGTAGTGTCCAGTGATGGTATTAAGGTTAATCCAAAGAAGACTGAAGTGATAAGGAATTACATCATTCTCTACTTCGAATATTAGGAGAATTTTAGGTTTAGCCATCTACTATCGAAGGTTTATTAAAGGATTTTCATCCATTGCTGCCCCTTTGATAAAGTTGGCTGAAAAGAAAGCAAAATTCCAATAGCTGGATGAGTGTGAGAAAAGTGTTCAAACTTTGAATTATCATCATACATTAGCTTCTATTTTCACCATAGCAAGAGGGTTAGAAGGATTCATTGTCTATTATGATGCTTCAAAGATTTGATTAGGGTGCGTGTTGATGCAAAGTGGCAAGATCATTGCCTATGCTTCTAGGAAACTAAAGGTGTATGAGCATAATTATCCTGCACATGATTTTAAGTTGGCAACACTGGTATTTGCATTAAATATTTGGCATCACTACTTGTACAGAGTTCATGTAGATGTCTTCATCGATCACAAAAGCCTCCAATATGTGTTTACCCAAAGGGATCTCAACATATAAAGGGAAGAAGTGGTTGGAGATCCTTAAGGACCAAGATACGAGTGTGCATTACCATCCAGGAAAGTCTAATATTATGGCTGACACACTTAGTAGGGTGTCCATAGAAACATTGCTCATATTGATGAGGGGGAAAAGAGTTATCAAGTGAAGTTCATAGTTTGGTTAGATTGGGGGTTAGATTGAGTGATGCCAAAAATGGTGGAATGATGGTGTTAAATGATTCTTAATCTTCATTGGTTGTGGATGTCAAATATAAGCAAGATCTCAATCTTACTTTGGTTGTATTGAAAACATTGGTGAAAGAAGACAAAGTAGAGGTTCTCTCTATAGTGGAACATGATATGCTTAGATATCAAGGTAGAAAATGTGAGTCGATGTTGATTGATTGAGAAGTTCAATTTTGAAAAAGGCTAATAATTCATCCTATTTGATTTATCTCTGTTCCACAAAGATGTATAGAGATCTGAAAGAGGTACATTAGTGGGGTAGTATAAAGGAAGACATTGCAAGGTTTGTGGTCAAATGGACAAATTATCAATCGATTATACTTGAGCATCAAAGGCCCAAGATATAGAAATACCACTTAGAAGTAGGGAGACATGAATATAAACTTTGTGATAGGCTTTCCCTATACCCAAAAGCAATATGACTCTATTTAGGTGATTATGGACAAAATGACTAAGTCAACTCATTTCCTACCGGTGAAGACTATTTGCAGTGCTAAAGATTATGCTAAGTTATATATTAGGGAGTTGGTGAGATTGTATGGTGTGACATTGTCTATTATATCAGATCATGGTACCCAATTCATTTCTCATTTTGGAATTTGTTTCAGAAAGGACTTGGCACTAAGGTAATTAAGCATCACTTTTCATCCTCAACTTGATGAACAATATAAAAGGATAATTCAAACCCTAGAAGATATGTTGAGGGCTTTTGTATTGAAATTCAAGGGTAATTGGAATGATCATCTACTACTTGTTGATTTTTACTACTATAATAGTTATCATGCTAGCATTAAGATGGTATCATGTGAAACTTTATAGGGGAGAAGATGTAGATCCCCGATGGGTTGGTTTAAAATTAGGGAGATCGCCTTTATCGACCTTATTTGGTGTTAGATGTTGTGGAAAAAGGCGAAGCTGATAAGGGAAAATTTGAAAACATCTCAAAGTCATCAAAAGTTATATTTCGATGTTAGGAGAAGAGAACTTAAGTTCCATGTAGAAGACTTGGTGTATATGAAGGTTACACACATAAAGGATGTGATGTAGTTAGGTAAAAAAGGCAAATTGAGGCCCCGATATGTAGGGCTTTATGTGGTGTTGGAGCAGAGTGGTAAGGTGGCTTATAGATTGGACATGTCTTCAAAAATGGGTACAATTTATCTAGTGTTTCATGTATCCATGTTGGGGAAGTTCATGGTGATCCAAGCTATATTCTACATTTTGAAGGTATTGAAGGTGAGGAGAAATTGGCCTATAAAGAAGTTTCTGTTGAAATTTTGTACCGGCAGGTCAAAGGCTTTGTAACAAATAAGTTGCATCGGTTAAGGTCTTTTAGAGGAACCAACATATTGAAAGTGCTACAGGAAAAGTAGAATCAAGTATGGTGCGATAATATCATTATCTATTCTGTTCTACTTAAGCCTAAGATAATATGTTCTCCATGATAAAAGGGTCTGAATTCTTTATTTTCTGCATTTTCATATCACAACATGCATGCATGCTTATGAAACTGATTTTTAAATGATCTTTATGGCAATGGTTTGGAGGTTTAATAATTTTTGTGTTACATTTGAAATTTTTTCACATAGGGGGCTAGTGATAATCATTTTACTCTGTTTAAGCTAACTTTTATCATATTCGAGGATGAATATTCCCAAGAGAAAGATAATGTAAGTCCTTGTGCCTCATAAGATCGATTCAAGACATAAAAATGCATTTCCAGATAGTTTTGGCCCAGGGTGCCTTTTAAGACACCTTTCACTGAAGTAGGTGCTCTCCACACCTTGTAAAGGGTGTTGTGGACATCACCTAGCCTCATTTAAGGCTACCCAGGGAGCAGTTTCACCACATAACCCTCTACAGCTTTTGGTAGGTCTCGTGGAATGCACTGTCCATAAGGCAGCTCCGAAGGTAGACACCATGGAGCCTACCACAGATCATGGTGCACACCATGATTTATGATGGTTCTAGTGAAGTAGATGTCATCCAGTTTTGATGTATATTTTTGTGGGTGTATTTAGGTCCTTTCCTTAAACTCTAAACTTTTTTTGGACATTTTTAGACTAAAATACCCTCCCAATGATATATTAACCAATTCCGATATGTTTTAACCACTCCTCATACTTAGAATCAAATTCACCTTACCCAAAATTACTTTCAAGTCTCCTATCAAAATCAAGCTTAGGGATCCATTGAAGGACCTCAAGTTCAAGCTCTGTCTTTTTCAAATCATTGAATTAAATGTTTAAGATATGCGGGTTTGTTACATGGGACCATTTCACCCATGAAGCTAAACTAATTTCATCTCTTCTACATCAAATTCAAATCATGAATTTTATGGGCTTTCATGCATGAATGTTAGTTGTCTAAATTAATTTATAATTAGTGTTATTATGCCTATATATGAATGTTTAAGATTCAATTACACAAAATTACATGAAATTTCATGAACCTCGTGATACTACCTTTTCAAGCCTATTGAGTTTATGAAATCTATGCATGGGTACTTTCAATTGGTGATAAAATGATCTTGAGCCATTGAAATAAGTTTGAATCTACTTTAATTATATTATTTTAAGCTTACATTTCATGAACCCATGCTCATGCATCATGTTTATGCAAATATGACTATGTTATGGCAAGTTGCCAATTATGAACATGATTATGCCAGTACAAGCACTCAAGTACAAATGTGACTATGATATGAATATGCTCAAGCAACGGTGTGTATACTCCATCATATACAAGTCTTGTACATTGATGAGGATAGGTATAACCTTCCCTTTACACAGATCATGGAATGAGCTAATCCTATGTATGCAAGTATGTATTTGAAACTACAATTAAAATTATGAACTTAAGTATGTTTTTACTTCATTACATGTATGCACACACATATATTCAAAGGGATTTGACTTAGTACCAAATGATCCTTAAGGTGGGAAACTATACTCAAGGGTCCTTATATAAAGCTTGTCTGGCTCATAACTACTTGAAATCGTAGGTTCATGTTTGTCAATATGATCTAGTTAGTGAATCTTCATATAGTATTATGATTCATGATCCACCAAATGGGGTAGACTTTTACCTTTGCAAGTCGACTCTTCTTTTTTGGGTGCAGAGGCAACATCGGAATTAACTTGCATGGTCTTATTATCGGTTACAGTTACTTCCCACATATGTATAATTATTTTACTCATGTACATTCATGCTATCTCTTGCATTATTACCATGACTTGTTATTGTACTATATCATGATTACTTATGCCTTTACTTGTCTATGCTATCGTATGCTCTTTACTGTCCTCCACCTGCATACTTAGTACATTCTACGTACTAAAACATATTTTGCATGCATGATTTCACCAAGTAGGGACAAGTGACTACCCTCCAAAGACTCGTGCTTAGCTCAAGTGATTATTAGTAACTTTTTGGTAAGTCCTCCTTCTTCATGGGCAAACCATATTATATCTAGCCTATGCTACAATATTTGTTTATGTTGAGACTTCCGTTCATGAGCTCAGGACTTGTCTTGGCTCCACTTCGCCTATTATGTAAAGACATGATTTAGATACGATGTATGTTGCTTATACAACTTATAACTCTATTTGCTTATCTGTCATCTATGACTCAACTGTTATTTTTTCGCTTGGTATTATCTTGTTTAAATCAATGAATGCTTATGATACGCTGAGGAGGCTAGCTTGGGATTCCCTTGGGATCTCATTTGTCGTGTTACACCTAGGGTCTAGCTTGGGTCGTAACAAATTTGATATATTTTTTAATGTAGGTATTTGATATGTACTCAATGATTAAAGGTATCAGACTAGTTCATTATGTGTATCTGAACTATTTTTCTATATATCTAATATAGTTTATTCTATGTATCTAATAAAACTCATCAAAGTAAATGACCACGAAGAAGGAACAATAATTAAAAGAAGAAAATAAATATTTGTAGATTTATCTTAAACATTAATAAATTGATTTGAACGTCGATGAAATTGAAGCAATGTCCATTGGGGAGCTTTGAAGTGCAGTATTGTAGGTGGGTGTAATTTATTTTCTGTATCTGGTAAAACTCACCTCAAAGTCGACGAAAATGAAGAAGGAAACGATGCTTAAAGGAGAAAATAAATTGATTTGGATTTCTCTAAGTATTACTCCCTCTATCAAAGAATAATTGTCTACTATTGACTTGGCATAGGGATTAAGAAGCAGTAAACGATTGGAATAATTTCATCAAATCATTCTTTGAATATCATAAATACAATTTTTTGTCAAATGTAATAAGAAAATGACTATAATTAATTATAAGAGTAAATTAGAAACTAAGAGTAAAATTATCTTTTTCATAAATTCAACAAGTATAGCTAGATATCTATTGTTAATATATTAGACAAGTATTGCTGGACGAAAGGAATAATAAATTGATTAACATTTCTATGTTTATGAAATCAAATTTGTGATCTTTGGGATTTTAATAGAAGAAGATGGTGTGCGTACGGGTGGGCATTCGGTCGGTTCGGTTCAATTTACAAATTTTGATTCAATTTTTTGATTTTTGATTTAGTAAAAATATCAATCCAAACCAAACTAAAATAAATTCAGGTTAGTTCGATTTTTACAATTTTGGTTCGGTTTATTTTGATTTGATTTTCAGTTCGTAAGAATAATTGAACAAATTTAGAGTTCAGAATTTCTTAAAAATATATAAGTTTATCATATGAATTTGATGGAAATCATTCTTGGCTTCTAATTATTATTTTCTGATTGCCTAATTTCACATCTAGACATAGAGAATAGGATACAAATTTCTCACGAATAAGAACAGTTTCTCTTTAGAATGATATTTGGAAAAATATTTTAAAGTAGAGATTACCTTTCAATTTGAGAATTATGAATAGAATTAGGATTTCGTTATTGATTATTTTAGGTTGTGTGAATTCTAATATTAAGAATTGAGAGATAGGGCTAGGGTATTTGAATATGGATTGAGCCGTATACTATTGTATTGGACTTTTGGACAATTGGGCTAGGATAATTGTCTAAGAGATATAAATTATAATGATATAAAATAAATTTGATTTTTCGATTAAACTGAACTAAACTGATATAAAATAAATTCGGTTTTTCAGTTTAGTGAAAATATCAATCCAAATAACTAAAATAAATTCTGTTTAGTTTGATTTTTACAATTTTGATTCAGTTTATTTTGGTTTGATTTTTTTGATTTAAAAAAAATTAGTTCGATCAATTTTTTTGATTTAAATCAAATTATGCCCAGCCCTAGGGGTGCGGGATAAGAAGGAGAGAGAATGGTGAAGAATCACAAGAGGGAAAATTTAGGAGAGAAAGTACTTGATTTATACTAAAGGCATAAATTATTGAGATATAATTAAATGCTCAATTTTAGATTAATTTTAAGGAATGACATATCTCAATGTATTTTACTCAAAATCTAGTAAAAAAGCTATTAAATAGTGGGATAATAGGCCATTATTTGAAAGTATAGCTTAGATTAGTAGATATAGTATTTGTATGTCTTATTAGGTAGTTTTTCCATTAATCGTTGTTATATTTAGCTAATAATTAAAAGACGAAAAAGTTCTGCACTTAACACAGAAAAAAGGACAGAAAGGAGCAAATATTTTAAAATTTTGTTATGCTTCATTTAATGACTCTTCACCATACATGAGCTCCAATTAACAGGTTGAACTGATGTTGAATTAGTCCGTTCCACCCGTTGTTCAGCCAAAATTCTCTCTAATTCACTTAGCCTACATGGTACTATAAGTGCACCTTCATGATCAAAACCAAATTCTTCAGCAGTATGTTCTAATAATTTCAGGAATTAAGGGTGTGCTAAGCAACTCAAAGGAACTATAAATCTCTTAAGCTCATCATCGTCCGTAGCAACAACTGCGAAATGCCCTTCCTTCACATCCTCTGGCACGTTCATCGACTCATTTTTGTGCTCATCGACTTTGGATGCACGTGATTTCTTCCCTAATAGAAGACTCTTTTGTAGCTTCCTCACCATTATTCTCAAATCCACTATACCATTGTTCTTCTTTTCCATTGTTCTATCCTTTGCCATTATCGTAAAAATAAATAGTCTTTTTTAAAAAATTTGAAGCTAGGTTTTTTATTTTTTGGTAGGATTATTTTGGATACCTTTCCTAAATATGTTACCTATCTTATATATAGTGTAGGTTGGGTGTATGGTGATATAATTAGACTAACTTTGGTGTATGTCTTCTAGGGAGACCAAAGCATGTGAATGATGTTCCTATTCACCAATGAAAAGTCATTTTGGGCGTGTTTGGTACACGGAAAAATATTTTTTCATTTTCTCATATTTGATTGGCTTAATTGTGTTGAAAAATATTTTCCAAATCAACTAATTTTTTTCAAATTTAAGGAAAATGACTTCCTTCCAAAAGTTAAAGGAAAACATTTTCCAAAACTTTTATATAATTTCAAATTAATTTTTTAATCCAATCAATATTATGATCCCCCTCCCCGAATCTTTTTAAATAAAATAAGATTAAAATTTTATTTTAAAAAAAATTATATTTTAAAAATTTTATTCTTTTCACCTATTCTTATTTTCGACTCACTCAATTTCCTCCACCCACTCCCTTCCCCTCCCCCAAAAAATTAAAAATTTATTTTTATAAAAAATTTAAAATTAAAATTTTTTACTCCACCCTCACCCCTAGCGCTCGATACAACCTTCTCCCT
>JAOTQJ010118752.1:0-10705 GCA_025642045.1 Solanum sejunctum
TTTTTTTCTAAGTGTTAAAATGTGTGGAATGTATATCTTGTACAAGATATATTCCCAT
Source organism: Solanum sejunctum (assembly GCA_025642045.1). Taxonomy (NCBI): domain Eukaryota; kingdom Viridiplantae; phylum Streptophyta; class Magnoliopsida; order Solanales; family Solanaceae; genus Solanum; species Solanum sejunctum. The sequence continues at coordinate 59 of JAOTQJ010118752.1, forward strand.
ATATATAGACACACACACAAACTTGGTCCAATCCAAAGGAGACACCCACCTTGACCCCACATCCTTTTGTATTCTTAAGGACCTAACTTAAGTAAAATATTACATTTGGTCCCAAACTTTATTAAATCGAACGAATTAAGGACGTTCGGGGTTTAAATTACATTGCGGGTCCTAACAGAGGAATTATGGGCCTCATCAAGGATCTTCTCCCTTAAACCATCAACCCAAGGTACACACAACCTACCATGGTACCTAAGGGAACAATCTCGCTCTTGGGAGAAAAACTCTACTTTGCCTCTTTCACAATGGCCTTTAATTCAAGCAAGGAGGAGTAAAGATCTTGTTTTGCAATCACCTCACCAACCAATTAAGACCTAGACCCATCAACAACCACCATACCATCATCACCAACCTTTTCCAACCTAAACCCCCAATCTAGCGAATTGATACACCTACCTATCCATCTCCCTATCACCACCATCAACAAACGCTAGGCTACCCATAGACACCCTAAGCAAAGCATCCACCACAAAATTTACCTTACCCGAATGATAGTGCACACTCATATCATAGTCCTTGAGAAGTTCTAACCATCTCCTTTTCCTCAAGTTGAGATCTTTTTCAGTGAAAACACATTTGAGGCTCTTATGATCGATGAACACATCCACATGCACCCCATACAAGTGATGCCAAATCTTTAATGCAAACACAATAGTGGCTAACTCCAGATCATGGGTAGGGTAGTTTCTTTCATGTACCTTGAGTTGTCAAGAAGCATAAGCTATGACCTTACCATTTTTGCATCAACATGTAACCCAAACCAACCCGATAACCATCATAATATGCCTCAAATCCCTCAAGCCCATCCGATAATTATAATATAGGAGCACATACAAGCTTATCTTTTGATGTTTGGAATCTCCTCTAACACTCATCTGTCCACACAAACTTAACCTTCTTTTGTGTCAATTTTTTCATAGGGAAGCAATGGAGGTGAACCCATCAACAAACCTTCTATAACTACTTGTTATGCCCAAGAAGCTCTTAATATACGATGGCGTCAATTGTCTAGGCTAATTTCTAATCACATCATTTTTCTTAGGATCCTCTTTTATACCATCCCCCGATATCATACGACCCAAGAATGCAACCTCCTTAAAAAAAATCACACTTGTCATATTTGGCATACAATTTCCCCTAGCTTAATCTTTGCAACACAACCCTCAAATGCCCTATATGCTCCTCCCTACTATGTTAATATATCAAAATATCATCAATGAAGATCATAACAAGGGAATCAAGGTAAGATTTGAAGACCCTATTTATTAGGTCCATGAAGATGGCCGCTGCATTGGTCAAACCAAATGACATAACAATAAACTCATAATGCCCATATCTAGTCCAAAAGGCCGTCATAGGAATATCACATTCCCTTGCTCTCACTTGATGATACCCAGATCAAAAATCAATCTTAGATATGACGTTATCCCCTTATAATTGGTCATACATGTGATCAATCTTTGGAAAAACATATCTATCCCTACTAAGTTATCGGTAGTCAATACACATTCTAAGTGACCCATCCTTCTTTTTCATAAATAACATCGGGGTACCCCAAGGTGATTGACTAGGTCTAACAAATCCCTTTTCCAACAAATCTTTCAATTGCTCCTTTAACTCCTTCAACTCCACCAGGGTCATATGTTAAGAGGGAACGAATATAGGTTAAGTATCGGTGAGGAGGTTTATGCCAAAATCTAATTCCCTTTTGGGAGGAACACCGGGAAGGTCATTTGGGAAGACATCAAGAAACTCATTTACAACTGGAACTGACTTTATGGAAGGGACTTAGGACTCTATACCTTTAACCCTCACAAGATGATAAAGACGTCCCTTAGAGATCTACTTATGGGCTTTAATGCATGAAATGCATCTACCCTTGACCACTACATCTTGACTTTCGCAGACAAGGAAGGGTTCACTAGGAAATTAAAACTTGACCTTATGGGTTATATAATTAATTGAAGAATAGTAGGCATGCAACCAATCCATCCTAAGAATGACATCAAAATCAACCATGTCTAATTCAACAAGAATATGTAAAATGGAAATAGGAGTACTTTTGTAAACTTTCCTAGCAACCATAGAGGCACCAATAGTAGTAGACACTTCATATGACTCATGCAACAACTCAGACACAACATTTAACTTTTTAGCAACAAAAGGAGTAACAAAGGAGAGAGTATAACCCGGATCAATCAAAGCATACACATCAAAGTCAAACATTTTTGACATACCAATAATAATGTTGGGGAGCACCTTGAGGACCACCTTAAGGACCACCTCAACCCAATTTAATTGAATTTTCACCCCCGTCCCTTGCCATAGTTTCTTGGACAATCCACCCTTTTGTGACCAAGCTCCCCACAATCGAAGCGTGCATTAGAATAATTCAAACATGGGCCCCTATGACTCTTCCTACATGTAGGACACATGTCAGTGAGAGCCACAAAACTAACACCATAAGGCGTAGGGAGGTCAATGTTATTCGTAGCAAGATGAGACCCTTGGTTATGATAAAATCATGCCTTTAGAACTTAACCCCATGACAGGCCCTCTTTGCCTCATGCCCCCTTCTCTATCTCAATTTCTCCTCCTCAATTTTCTCAGCATTGGTCATCAACAAAGGCAATTCTATGTAAACAATTAGCATGGCAGACTTGCATTCTTCACTAACCAAGTCGTAGACCCCCATCACAAATTTGTTTATCCTATATCTAGGATCGACCACCAAGTGAGGAGCATACTTTAAAAGTTTATTAATCTTGAGGGCACACTCCCTCAGGATCATAGCACGTTGTTTCAAGTTCATAAACTCTACCAACTTAGCTTTCCTAAGCTCAAGAGATGAAAATCAATTAAGGAAGGCCAATTTGAACACCTCCCAAAGCACCACATTACTAATCCCCTTCTCACCCTTTCATTAGTCATAACATATTTGAGCTACCCCTTTGAGTTAGTACGCTGCCAACTCCAGCTTTTCATTTGGCCCAACACCCATGATATTCAAGATATTGTAAATCTCATTAATGAACTCTTGTGGATCTTCATCCCCCTTTGACCAAAAGAATACTAGAGGATTCATCCTCATGAAGCCTTTTACCATAGTTCCCAGCGTATTAGAATTAGGATTTAGGCCCCTTGATTGACTTGGTTGGCCATAACTTGCGCAAGCATAGTGAGAGCATCCCAGAGCTCACTATTTTTAGGTTGTTCCTCAGGATTTTGGTCTCTTCTTCCTCAAGTATTTGACATGATCTAACATAGAAAAGAACAATAGTTAGGGGGAAAACGTACCACAACTATATAGCATGACTTAGAACATGAAGAAGTAAAAGATTTCCTAAAACGTCTCATAGCCTCCCATTCATAGTCATGGCGCACATCACAACCATGAATAGAACTCTAATCAACGTGGTGTATTGAAGTTTGAGCATCTCTCAACAAAGTACTCTAATACCAAGGTTGTCATGACACAAACCTAAGGGCTAGGCATGACATTGTGCAAGGGGAACCCAAACGAACACCAAGCAAGCCTCTTAGAACATCATCACATATCCTTGATCATGGAAGCAATAAATCAATAATCAAGAGATAAAAAAGGAGGACAAATCGGTCTAAGGGAAAGCACTTTTATATCATAGAATCAAGAACAATAGAGTCAAGGCTCTTAGCATAGATACATAATATGTCCAACAAGCACCTCTAATACATCGATAAGAACGGGGACAAAGACAAAGTAACCAGGCTCACCCTTATAGTCAAAATATATAATAAAGAAAAATGTCTCAATACACAATAAGATCAATATAGTCTAAGGTCCCCAAAGTGGAGGATTCACTAACTAGCTTAAGTAGTGTCGAACTAGCCATGTGGAAGAGAATGATCAACTTAGCACCAGTTTGTACATGGTGACATCATATAGGTATAGAGTATGTATTAGTACTTTTTAATGTATTAAGTATGTAAAACGTAATGCAACAAGAATTAGGCATAATAATCAAAATGCATAACAATAGAGAATAGGCATAATATAATAATATGGCATGTATAATCAATGCATAAATAAAACATGCTTAAGTAACTCATGCCCATATATATATCAACATGTGTAGGAGAGACCAAGCTAGATTTCCAAAGTAGAAATGCCTTGGTAGGTTAGTAATGATGCCGCCCTATCACTTAGGTGGTGAAGTACAAACCCATCACTAGGTTGGTGATAATGCTGTTGCATCACCTAGGTGGAGAATTACAAAACTTTCCCAAGGTTATTGAGTACAAACCCCAATCTAGGTTATTGATGATGCCGCCCCATGACTAGGTGCAAAAGTACAAACCCTTTCCTAGGCTGATGAGTACAAATCCCTATCTAGGTTATCTGGGTTCTCAGTCTCCCTGAATTGGGCATGGTCTAATACAACACTTTATGTAGAGTATATCACATATATAAGTGTATTTCATCATCATATAGTCAATCATATCATTTCTCATGCTTTGAACCTTCAACTCCTCAAGAAACAATATCCGGTCATTTTATCAAATATTTAGAGAGTGTGTAATACTATTATAAAACTACGAAATATAGAGATGGAATCACTCAAAAAAAAAAACAATTATAAAACAATCAATCAACACATTACAACATCCTCAAAAAGTATACATGAAAACGCCTTTATAAATCTTACAATAGATCAAAGATTTATAGCTCAAAACATAGCAAAACAGTTATAATTTCACATAGCTTTAACATATTGTGCAGTGAATTTCATAATAATCAAGACCTATTTGTAAATCAACTTTAAATCAGGCAATTTTGAGTAGAAGGAGGCTTGGGTATCATGGATGAAAGAAACCCACATATCTTTGCTTGGAGATGAACTTGGTGAAGATTGGAGATGGATACTTGAAGCTTGGAGAAGAACCTTGAAGGAAAAACTTAGCTTAGGATAAGGGTTTAGGACTTGAATTTCTGAGTGAAAATATGACTAAGTGTTTGAGTGAGTATTGAAAAATGTTTTCGGTAATATAAGGGTGAACTTTGCCTAATTATAGGTAAAAACACAATTGGAAATACTTTGGACCAAGACCTAAAAGCCTTGGATCGAGATAGAAAGAACTGGCAACAAAATATATTGGTCCACATCTGGTCCGCAATGTCGACCTATCGCGGAGGCCAAAATAACATGTTTTTGCAACAATCGCCACAATGCTATCGCGGACCGATTCTGGATAAGAAAAATTATGAAAATTGAAATTATTAATTATTTGCTCTTAAATCGGGGTTAGACCCATGACCTCTAATTTTGAACCCCTAAAAATGAAATGAAACTCTAATTTTCGATATCACACACTGATTTTAAGATACATGAAATTTAAAATTCTAGGCATTCTGAGGCACACTATTGGGCACTTTTGTGGTCATTTCAATAAACCTTGGATCTATTGTAAGATTTGATGAGGGGTTTTATTGTATGTTTCCTGATGGTATTGTCAGGTGTTGATTGATTATTTTACAATGGATTTTCTTGCTTGATTTCACCTCTATTTTTCATGGTTTTGTACTAGCATTACACACCCTCTTAGTATTTGATAAAATGTCCAGATATGGTTTCTTGAGGAATTGAAGGTCCAAAGCATGAGATATGATATGAATGATGTTATGATGATGAAATGATATTTTGCATATGATGAATTCTATATAAAGTATTGCATTAGACCATGTCTAATCCGAGGGTACTAAGAGCTCTGGTGACCAAGATGGGAGTTCATACTCATCAACCTAGTGAGGGATTTGTACTTCACCACCAGGGTGATGTCATGGCATCATCATCAACCTAGATGGGGTTTTATACTCATCAACCTCGTGAGGGCTTTGTACCTCACCACCTTAAGTGATTGGGTGGAATCATCACCAACCTACCAAGGGGTTTGTAGTTTGGAAAGCTACCTTGATCTCTTCTACACATATGATATCCTATATGATCATAAGCTACTTAAACATGTTTTACTTATGCATTGATCATACATGCCATATTGTTATATTATGCCTCTTGCCTATTGTTATGCAATTTGATTAAGGTGTCTGTCTCTTGCCTGTTGTTATGCAATTTGATTCAGGTGTCTACCTCTTGTTGCATTGCATCCTACATAGCACATTAAAATGTAATAACGAATACTCTTGCCTACATGGTATCACCATGTAGGAGCTGGTGCCCAAGTTGATCATCGTCACCCTCCATGTGGCTATATCGGTATTACTCAAGCTTGTTGGTGAGTCCTCCACTTTGGGGACCTTAGTCTATGTTGCTGATATAATGTATTAAGACATTCTTCTTCATGTCCTATGTTGACTATGAGGGTGATCCCGGTTGCTTTGTCTTGGCCCCCGCTCTTATCTATGTATTAGAGGTGGTTGTTAGACATGATATATACGTGTGATATGAGCTTTGACTCTTGTATCTTCATTATGATGTTTATGCAAGCTTTCCCATTAGCCCCTTTACCTCTATTCTTACTCTTTATGTCTTTTATATGCTTCTATGACCAATGATGTCTAATGATAAGTTAAGAGGTTTGTTTTGGTTTCCTTCGGTTTCTCCATTCGCCGTATCACGTCTAAGCCCTAAGCTTAGGTCGTGACAAAGGCCCTCCTTGAAACTACATTTGTCTACACTTTTGCCCCACCAACTCTGTCATGTTCACGTATTCTCCCTTTTTTCTTATTTAAGCTTTTTTGGTGCTTTCTTATCATTATCAACCTTTTACCTTGTTTTTGCACTTCATTTTATTCTTTTGCTCAATTAATGGCATATTTTAATTTTCTTGCAGCCGATACATGATTTTTCTTCTTTTTCTCATCTATCCTAACATAACCCCTTATTTTTGTTCTTTTACCCTTTCACCAGCCATCCTCAACTTAGTCTTTTAGCTAGTGTTAAAGTGCACAATATCTATCCTCCGAACTCAGGCCACTTTTAATAGCCACCCTCAATTTAGGCTTTTTGCCTCAGTCAAGCTTCACAATGCTCAAGGATAGACCAAGGCCAAATTCAGGATTTTTTCACTAGATAATGCTTGGTTAATCAGGTGTTTAGAAAGAATTGGTATATGTGATGCTCAAATATTTGGAACAAGGGATATATCATCATTTGGTTGGTTGTGTTTAGGCTAAAGTGGACTATTTCATAACAAAGGCCTAAGATCCTTTCCTAGTCCATTCAATCTATAATCTAACTTAGAGTAATAGGGAAAGTTCTAAATTAGCATAAAATACATAAATCTAGTAAAATAAGCTCACAATCTTATTGCATTTCATATGTTATCAACAAGAGACTCACAGATCAGGATTCTCATCTCAATTTACCCTAACTTATCAGAATAGATATTGTCAAACATCTAAGCATGCATGGTTAATATCTAACTACTAATAAAAATATTTGGTGGGTACCATTTTTCAAAACAAAACATAAAAACATTCAATATGCCACTAGTATTATATGCTACAAATATTATCAGAACATTTTGAATGTGCTGGTTCAATGGAAATTGATCTACGAAGAAAAAGAACACATGACAGAAAACCTCAGGATAAAAAAATTAGGGTAGTTATGGGCCATAAGCTACTCAGACTTCACTGATGACTATAACTAGCCACACCCCATTGAAAAAGTTGTGCATTGTCCCCAATGCACAAAATCAAGCAAAAATAGAATACAAGCGGTCAAAAATGTTCCTGGCCACCTAAGCGCCAGTATCTAGCTGCATCTGGCCATCTGCCTCTTGCGACGTAGTCTCCTCAGAAATGATACTCTGTTCGGAGGGGCCAATACCCTTAACTGATCCTCCTCCCCAGCTTATCTTATCTTCATGTCATGCTTCGACTCTCTCAAGGCATGTTTTAGATGCCTTTCCTCTGATCTCCTCGCATGCACACATCTATCCTTTGGTTCCTTATATATGCAAGATCTTATTCTGAGAGAAGTAGTCTCGTCAAGAGCAAATAGGTCAAACATTAACACAAGAGATGTCATCTCGGGTAGTGTAACTGGCGTCTCTCAGTAGTAGTAGTAGCAGCAACAGTGGTATCAATCGCAGAACCCTAGGGGTTGGTGTTAGGACGAACAACTCTTGCGGAGATAGAGGTTGTGCTCGCCGGTATGCACTGGGTTCTCATCAACCTTGATCAGGCTAGGCTACAAAGTGTGTTAGGCCTCTATCAACTAGTCAATCTAGTGTAGTATCTCCACCCTAGACACTATATAGAGTCTGTAGATCAAAGAATGGAAAGAGATGGAAGTGGCTCTCTTCAGTGTGGCCTCACGTATCTGCTCAGCAATAAGGCAGGCCCAATAAATGTCATGCCAGTTAAGATGCTAGCATCCAAAATAGCACGATCTAATGTAAGAGTATTATCTACAAGCGTCGGCTGGATGCGGGAATGAACATTAACCCACCAAAATTTAGTAGGGAAGCTAAGTGAAGACTTGATAATAGGCTCTGTATGAGCGATGATGTAAGCAAGTTCCGAACCCTGCTCTGTAATATGACTACCCATCTACTTCAAAACTGTGGCTCGATTCTTAGAATCCTTCATGATCACTGGGTTCCTTACCTAGCCCAACCTATAATCGAACTTCATGCGGATCTGAGGGCATGGTACTCAGGACTAAATGACATGTGGCAGATGGTCTCCTCTGAAATGTCTACTTGCCGACCTATAACTTGTTTCTCTGCCAGCCTCGATTGAGTAAGAGGTTTCTTTGCCTTAGGGAGAGAAAATTGGATGATGGTTGTTTAGGATATAGAAAACTCTATCATCATAATTGGGGAATACTGACAAAGAGACTCTATCACCCATATGAGCCCACAATGAATCTTTTTGTCTAATAGACCAAGGACACGACAAAGTCAATCAGAAATCACCCTGGCCTACTTATAGATAGAAGGGGTAGGCTTGCACCATTCTTTAGGCTGCATGCCCTCCAAGTATATCGCCTCCATGCCCATGACACATAACTGGATAGCAAAGGCATCTGGTGCTACTGAAGATGATGGTGTGATGAAGGACTCGACATCTTCTTCTTCTTCAAAGCCTTCCTTAGAATCGGTCTCCTCACCTGATGGTGTCATCTGTGGAATACTTCTCCCAGTCTCATCACTACCTCCCATTTTTGTAGCATTCTAAGATCTTAATACGAGAAATAAATCAGACCTATAACCTCATTGCAGTGGCTTGTAGACTTGTTTTACTGCGGAAAGTTCAAGTGAAAACCTATTAGAATTGTAGGCCTCTCAAAAATGGGCTGGTTCACTACTATAGGAGAGGGGGAATCCTTTTCGTCCCCATCCCGCTCTTTTTAGACTGGGAAGGACTAGCAATCGGAGCCTGAGGCTGCCCAGCTCTGGCAGTAACTCTGTTCTGTAGTCGAGAAGCCTCTATGTTTGGCTTGGCATCAAGTATCTTTAGTGACCTGCTCAACAGAGGGGTCTTCTAGGTATCAAAAGGCTAGATAGCTGAAGGCTCATCCCTGAGCTTTCTCCTCAGAGCCTCAATCTCAAAATATGTCACTACCCAAGCGTAGGACCTAGACATGATTAGCAAATGAGGAACTCGAAGGAACTCCAAACAAGCCACATAGCATATAATTACAAATCCTTGGTCACAGAAGCAATTAGAATTACAACAATAGATAAATGTAAACAAGGGGGAATTTGGACTAAGGATAAACTTTCATATCATAAACATCAAGAGTCAGTATAGTCAAGCTCATAGCATAGATAAATAACATGTCCAATAACATCTCTACTTCATAGAGAAGAACGGGGACCAAGACAATGCAATCGGTCTCACCCTCACAGTCAATACATAAGTCAAAGAGAGAAAGTCTAAATACATAGCAATAGATCATATGTAACATCCCCAAAATAGAGGGCTCACTAACAAGCATGATAGAAGTTATACTAGCCATGTGGAGAAGGAGGATCAAGCAGTACACTAGTTCCTACATGGTAATATGATGTAGGCATATAGAATGAATTAGTACATTTGGATGTACTAAGTATGTAGGGTGCAATGCAACAAGAGGCAGATATCAAGGTAAAATGCATAATCATAAGCATTGAATAGTATACTAACAATATGATATGTATGAATGATGCTTAAAGTAAAACCATGCCTATATAGTTCATAAGATGAGTGTTAGAAGTGAAATTATAGTGCAAGCCAAGGACTACCACCCCCTTGGATAGGCGCATGAGGTACAAACTGCTTCATGAGGTTGATGGAGTACAAACCCCCCCCCCCACCAAGGATGATGGAGTAGAAACCCCCCACTGAGTTCGACAGCGTACAAACCCCCATTCAAGGTTGATGGGTACATACCCCTAACAAGTTTACCTAGGCCTACCACCCTCCGAGCTAGGCGACCAAGGTACCAACCCGTTGATAGGTTACCTTGGCCTACAACCACCTGAGCTAGTCTTGGTCATTCCAAACATTATATAGAGATAATATCATATATATATATATATATATATATATATATATATATACACACACTACTTTCATCATCATATACATACATTCCT
>JAOTQJ010118825.1:0-10701 GCA_025642045.1 Solanum sejunctum
TTAAAATTCACTTGAGGACGATTCTATATAAATAATTTTCTAAGCTATGAAGAAAAAAAAAGAAAAAAATATTATATTTTTTCTAATATTTAAGACTTTAAAATTAATTAAAATTTTGATGAATATTTTGTTAAGAAAAACATGTAATATAACAAATTTAAAAGAAACTTAAATTTTATTATGTTGTAGATAAAAAACTATTTCATTTATATTTATGAGTCTTTTTTCACATTAAATTTTAATTAATTATTTATTTAACTTTTTAACTCTTCAATTATAAATTATTAACATATTTAAATTATAAGTAATTGAATTGATTTTTCTCATCTTTGTCAGTTGATTAAACTATTATATCAAACTAATAATATTTATTTAATTTTGTTTACATAAATATTGTATTTATTTAGTATCAAGTATTATTTATGTATAATTTTTAAATTGAAATAACACATACGTGCAAAACACATAGAATGAATTAAAACTATATTAAAAAAATGAAAGTCCTTAGAAATATTTTTTGAACTTTTTGTGCAAAATCATTTTTTCTCTTTTTTTTAATTTATTAAATTTATCATTCATTTATTTAGTTTCAAAATTTACTTTTGAATTAAAAATTTTTTATATTTAGAATTCACTTTTGGTTTAGGACTATTCTCTGTAAATAATTAACTAAAATTTTGACTATCAAATATTTTGTTACTAAAAATATGTAATATAATAAATTTAAAAAGAAAAAAAAATAGTAAAATAAAATTGAAAATATTGAACTATTCTTTTTATATTTAGGAATCTTTTATTATATAAAATTTTAATTAATTAATTATTCAACTCTAAATTATTGCTTTATGTATTCAAGAATTATTAACATATTTATATTATAAGCAATTGAATTAATTTTCTTATTTTTATTATTTTATAATGACTAAATTATTGCATCAAACTAATCATATTTATTTAATTTGATTTGTACAAATATTATATTTATTTAATAATTAATATTATTTATATAAAATTTTTAAGTAAATTAAACATATATGTGCAAAACCAATGAAAAAAAAATACAACCATTCCTATCGCTAAACAGAAAAAATTAATAAAATAAAAAAACAGTGGATAAAACGAAAAGCGCTAACGGTGCCTTTTAAAACGCTTTTAGATGCCGAAACTCTATTTAGGGTTTCCCCCTACGCATAGTTAGAACATTCTCAAGGGTTTGGGGCCTTGTGGAGTTCTGATTAACAAATCGTTCAGCAATGGCAGTCGAGTCGTCGAGAATGACAGGGACAGTTTCCAAGTTCAATAACCCAAAGGGTTACGGGTTCATCAAACCTGATGACGGATCCGAAGATCTATTCGTTCATCAATCTGAGATCCTATCCGATGGCTACCGTTCTCTCTACGAAGGCCAGAAAGTGGAGTTCACCATGACTCTCAAAGGAGATAGGTATCAGGCTATTGATGTCACTGGGCCCGATGGCGTTCCACTCGATAGTGGCCGTAATGGAAGGGGAAACAGTAACAGTCGTGGTGGTGGTGATTACGGTTTTGGTGGTGGTGGTGGTTATCGGAGGAACGGCAATGATGGTGGATATCGTAGTGCTGCTGAGTGTTATAACTGTGGAAGGACGGGACATTTGGCTCGAGACTGTGATCGCAATAGTGGAGGCGGTGGCAGAGGCGGGTGTTATAACTGTGGTGCTCCTGGACATTTAGCCCGGGATTGTGACCGTACTGTTGGTGGAGGAGGAGGAGGAACAGGTGGTGGTGGCTGTTACACTTGCGGTGGGTATGGCCACATGGCTCGAGATTGCCCGAGTGCTGGACGTGTTGGAGGCCGTGGTGGTGGGGCTTGTTATACATGCGGTGCACAAGGACACTTGGCAAGAGACTGTCCCGGTGGTGGTAGTAATTTTGGGAGATCTGGTGGTGGCAGTGGAGGAAGCAAGTGCTACAACTGTGGAGAGGCGGGCCACTTTGCTAGGGAATGCACAAGCGAATCTGTGAAGTGATCATGTACCCATTTTCTCTTCATCATCTTAGTACCCATTTTCTCTCCGGTTGTTATTTGATTAGCTATATGACTGGTGTTCTTTCGGAATAGCGCTATAGAGTTGTTCGAATTGATGTTTTTGGGATGCAAAGTTTTTGTTGATACGTTACATACAGGTTCAATTCTTGCACTTTGATGCAAATCTTTTATGCTTATAATAGTCATTTGATACTATATACAATATACTCAGACACACATATATTAAGTGCTTCATGGGTAAAACTTGAGATTCACATGATGCATTATGATGATTAAGTTAAGTAACTTAAGTTGTGAGCCTGATATTAAGCTTGTCTTACCATATTACCCACAAAGATTTAGAATCTTTGTGATCTCTTCTTGTGTTTATATTTCTATTTTTTCTTAGTTGTTTGTCGGGAATATGCTACTTTGTTGGTCAAACTAACAACAAAAACATAGCCAATGGCTCTGTAGAGGGGAGGGTGATTTACGGAGCCTTTGCCCTACTAGTGTTCACATATTCAAAGTATTGTTATTTAAATTTGAATACTGGTTTGAGTTTTGAGTTCCAATTCAAATTTTCATTGGCATCTAGCGCGTTGCTTTAGCAAAATGGTGCTATTGATCTTTTCCTTTTATATTAAGAATTGTCGTTTATGAAAAGAGTTGTCTTCAAACAAGTAATCCAGCAATGTATCCTAAGCTAACTGTTTTGTTATTGTTGAAGTTAGGATCCTTTGTAAAATTTGTTTTTTTGTTTAATCCATCTCTTAAAAAAAATGTCACAAGAGTCTGAATCTTTCTCCAGTTGTAGTTCAAATCAGTGTTGTGAAAGGCGATCGCCTTGTCGCCAATGGCGAGAGGGGAGGCGACCCTTCATTGCCTTTTAGCTTTATGGTGAGGCGATCTTCAAAAGGCGATGCCATACCAACAAAGATGAGAGGCAAGAAATGCATCGTCTTTTGTATTTTCTTTAAAAAAGGGGACCAAATTAGGGTTTTAAAAGTTAAAAAGATAATATTAGGATTTTCTTACCAAATTTGCACAGTTGCACACTTTCATTTAGACTTCAACTCCAACCAAATGACCTAACTAGACTTCTCCTGCGACCTTCTTCTTCTCTTCTTGATAATTCTTTTTTTTAAAAAAAAATTTCTTCTTTTTCAGACTGTTGAGTTACTTCTACCTCTATTATTTTTCTCATTGTTTTGACTTTTGTTTTATTTTTTTCTCATTCAAGTTCTAGACATGTAGTATTTACTATCTATTTTTAGTTTTTGAATTGAAATATTTGCTAATATGTTTTTGAGATTGAGATTTTGATTATTTACATATGCAATTAAGTATTTTAATTTTTTGGTATTAATTGGCGCCGTACTTCAAAAAGGTAAGCACTTTGCCACTCGCCTCGCCTTGTGGCAAGACAGACCCTTGTCGCCTTTTGCCATTGAAAACACTGGTTCAAATCCCTTGTACACTGACAATCATCACGTGTTAATGCATTTGCCATCTTACTTGTAAAAAAAGTTGGAATGCTGAACAAATAAACAAGTAAATACGATTGAAATGGAAAGATGAGAGAAAATATGGAAACAACACTAAGAATGGCTTATTCGAAATGTGGGAGGTGTGAAAGAAAAGATTTGATCAAGTGTTGGTAGGAATTTGGCAGGGGTCGCCACCTGCCGTGGTGGGAGATGGTGAGAGATTACTTATAGAAAAATATTGGTGCATCCTTTTCTTTATCTGTCTTATTTTGGTTTTTCCATCTTATAATAGCGGTAAGTTGTCTCTGTGTGACTTATATATGTTACAGGTCTGTGAGCCCTAGAATCATCCACTAATGCTTGGCCTCAAGGTAGGTTGTCCACATTATATCTCCTAAGGGTGCAGCCCTTTCACGGACCTTTCCTGGATATTGAATCTTTCATGCACCGGGCTGCACTTATTAGTAGGTGCCCATTGAGGTGTTTGCTTGGTATTCAATTTTTCAGAATTTGCTGGGGAATAGTTTTTTGCGATTGTTAGTTTTTGAATGACATTTGATCTTAACTTAGCTTAGAATTTGGAGTATTGTTGATTGACATAGAACAATATTCCTTTTCTAGACTTTTTAATAACTTGATTGATCTTGAGAGTCACTTTTGGTTCCATAATGCCCTTTTTGTTGAATAGTCTGGTCTTTCCGATTCTATAGTAGCTACTGTGCTATAATTCTATGGTCATGGTATCGTAGTTGTGAAACAGGAGACAAAGTTCATATTAGTGATATCTTCTCTTTATAGTTGGCTATTTATCTTGCATATCTTTTCAAAACCATATGGAAAAGAGAGAGTTGGTCTTTCAAGGAGCAAATATAGTTTTCAATTAGATTCTTTAGTGGTAGGGAATCCTCGTGATCTCTGCCTATTGGTGTATGAAGCCAGTAGTTCTCTTTTCAGACAAGACTGGATTAGGGCTCAGGGCTTGTGTTCAGCAGATCACTTCTTGAGGGCAGAGTTGTGCTCGGTCTGTCATGTGGTCCTTGAAGGATTTCACAAACTGCACTTTTTGTATGCTCTTTAAGTTCTGCCGCATTGTTGCTTTGATTGTGAATGATCATGATATATGGCATTTTCTGGTAATAAATGGCTGACATGGCAAGATGCACTAGTCTAACCTTTATGATTTCTGTGTGAAGATGCAACTTGGATTCTCTATTGAACTAATGATGTGCTAGTGGAATAGTTAAATCCGCGTCTAATGCCAAGGCCTTGAATGTAGAACTTACAAATCTACTTTCTTAAAATTCCCCAAGGGGAAAGCAGTATCCAAGTTCTGAAACCCAGTCTTCCTCCTTGTGGAGAAGATGGCTGATGACTTAGGTCCTTGGTACATCATATTAGTTTCGTCAAGTGCATCTGTCCTTGAAATTCTTCCTGGCCAGTCAATAGTTTTGGGCTATTGGTATTTGCTCATCTGGTGGTTCAGTTCATTTCTTGTTCAAGTTCTCCCTGGAAAGTTAATCGTTAAAGTTTTTTTGATTTCTAGATGTTTGTTAAGAGCAGTTCCCTTCTCATTGAGCAATGTTTGTTATATATTTGACTATATCTGTGGAATCTTTTTATGGCATAATTTCAAATATATATACTATAAATTAATTAATTTATAGCAAATATAGTCATGTTTATATACATGACTGTATGAACTATAAAATATATATAGACTATACAATGCAGATTATTTATACATGAGTTATATGTTATATATACATATTATGATACATTTAAAAATTGAATATAACTTTGACTATGCATGAATATATACTGCCTATTTATATCGTGAATGATTTTTTTCCTTTTGGTTATTATTTTGGCCAAAGGGCCGTGTACTATAACTATTCTAATTTTTATTGCTACTTGGGAGTGTTTGGGCCCAAGCTAATATGTAACTTTGGTTCGTTTAATTTTCATTTTTTTAGTCGTCCGTAAAGCCTGATAGAATCATTGACTGTACCAGTATATCATTTTGTTAATGAATAATGGTAAAACTTTTGGTTGAATGGTTTATAGTGATTATTCCGTTTGGAAATAGTGCAACAAGTATTGTGTTAAAAGCCAGCCTTTCTTTTTTCTTGGGGGGCTTTGCATCGTACCCAAAAGTTAACCCATTGCTTGCAGCAGGAGGAATCAGAATCACATGTGGACTAGAACACTTTTTCATAAATAATTACAGCTTTCAACTAATTAACGCCTACAATTGAACTGTAAGCAAATTCCATTACCACTTTGCCTTCCCTTTTTATGCCTCTTTTGGCCTAGGTGAAAATATTTCAGTTTTAAATTTTCTTAATATTTATTCTCTATCTTTGGCCTTATAGAATCGCGTATATACTATTTAATAACGATACGTATGTGTCTGTTTAAGTTAACCATACTTGAATAATTGAAATAAATACTGTAGTAAAATATTTCAAATGGAAGAGAATATCAACTAGCAACCTCTTGTTCTTGAGTTCACTTTTATTTTTTATTGTAAATTTTATTTATTTTTCAATATGAGCTGTTTATGTTATTCATATTAATTGATATACAGTGTTTTATTTTAAAAATAAATAATTAAATTGTGAATAATTTATTTTAATAGTAAATAAATACCCTCTTTATCCCATTTTATATTATTTTTTCTTGTTGATTTATTTAAAAAAGATCATCTACTCTATTGAGAAATAATTTATTTTTAGAATTTTTTTTATCTTAAATGAAATAATTTTTAATTATATAAATATTTAAAAAAAAAATTAAATTATAAATTTTAATTTTTTTTAATTATAAATATTGTGTTAATTTAAAGTATATCACGTAAAATGGAATGGAGGAATAACTTTGAGTTGCTTGATTACTAATGAAATCAAATAAAAAGCAATAATGAATATTTTTGCGGCTGGAAGTTGTTTTCAGAGGTTTCAACTTGCTTGTGCGAAAGGTCAGGATTCTATTTCTACTATCTGACCTTTTGATCAAGATGGGTCCCACCCCACTGTCATTGGGCCTTCTTTTCCCGGGCCCCATACCTATCTTCCCAAGGCCCATAGGGCCGTCCAATTTAACCGGCATTAACTCCGCCAACCATTGCCCATACCCACAACTATACATTCTATTTAAATCCTCCTGCAATCCCGCTCTTAGACACATCTTTTTTCTGATTAGTACTACGAGCATTCTTACTAATCCTTGACAATTACGCATGGATTAACTCTACTAATCCCAATGCTCTTTTCTTTTTATTTACAACCCATATTAACCGGAGCCGACCTTACACTGTGGCGGTGTTGTGTTCCCCATAAACGTCGGCCCTGAGTTTTCTCTGTAAATATCTGACTCCGACCACGTGATCTTTCAAATATTCATTTCGCTACTACTCCACATTGTCAACTTACTCATTCTCATTCTCCTCAAATAACTTGCAGAAAACAGAGCAACATCATTACAATGGAGAAACCTCAAGTGTTTCTTCTCCTGCTTGTTTTATGTTTCGGATTCCTAATTTCAGGTGAGTTTTGGGTTCTGATTGATGATACTTTTCGAAATGTTTGAAGTTTTGGTATTCATTTTTGGTAATTTTTTTGGAAAAAACAGGGGTGTTATCAGCAACATTTACATTAGTAAACCAGTGCAGTTATACAGTATGGCCAGGGATATTATCCGGTGCTGGAACATCCCAGATTTCTCCTACTGGATTTCAGCTGAATCCAGGGCAAGCAATTCCCGTTTCTGTTCCGGCGGGTTGGTCGGGTCGTTTATGGGGTCGGTCTTTTTGCTCCCAAGATTCCACTACGGGTAAATTCACTTGCGTTACAGGTGATTGCGGCTCCGGAACAGTAGAGTGCACCGGCGGAGCTGCTCCACCGGCGACTCTAGCAGAGTTTACACTCAACGGCGCCGGTGGGCTCGACTTCTATGACGTTAGCCTTGTCGACGGTTATAACTTGCCCATGTTAATAAGCCCACAAGGTGGGACCGGCGCCGGGAACTGTTCGGCAACTGGTTGTGTTGTGGATCTTAATGGGCCATGCCCGGCGGAGCTGAAGTTGATGAACACCGGTGGAAGTGGCGTCGCGTGCAAGAGCGCGTGTGAAGCGTTTGGGGATCCACGATATTGTTGTAGTGGGGCCTACGCCACACCTGATACATGCAAACCAACTGATTACTCAGAATTCTTTAAGAGTTCATGCCCACGCGCTTACAGCTATGCGTATGATGACGGAACCAGCACTTTCACTTGTGCTTCTGCAGATTATGTCATCACATTTTGTCCTGCTCCTTCAACTAGGTACATACAAACAATATGTTTCTCCAATTTCCTTATCAAGCAACTTGTTTTTCTCAATTTGAATTCACTTAGCAAGCGTTTAACCCTGAGATTTACATCAAATTTAATAATTTAGGTATAAATATCTGTTCACTATGAAATTTGATCAAATTTTCAAATGTGTTTTATGATTTCTAATTTAAGTTATATACATTAACACTTAGAAGTAAATTCTTTAGTACTAGAATATTAAAAGTGGCCATGTGCATGATTAAGTCAAAGATGCATGTAAAAGAGCTTTTTTAGGTAGACATTTGTTGAACAAGTAACATGGGATGCAAACGTTTTTGAGGATGATGAACTTGAAGTTTGTCTATCTCATGGTGTCGGATTGGGGGAGCATATGTGATGTCTCCTAATATCCTTTTGATCCATCTATAATGGGTCACACCAAAAAAGCAGTAGGGGCCCATGTGCCTTACCATACATCTTTGGCTTCTCATAGTCGGTTTGTTGTGTCTTAAAAAAATATCTATGGCTTTAATGTTGTTGTAACAATATTGAGGCATTATCCATGTTATATTTATGTCATCTTTAATAATTAATAACAATACATTATGTTTGATATTAATGAAGGATGGTGCTAAGTTATTTAAACAGTTTCTCAAGCTATATGAGATAGTGATACGATCCGCATATATTTTAGAATTCCACTTGTTATTGATGCTAATTTATTTAAATAATGCTTGCAGTCAGAAATCATCTGGAGGAGAATACGCTGGTGGCAACAGCAATGTTTCATTGGTCAGAAGCAGTGGCATTTCAACCTCTGCTCCATTACCTAGCTTGATGATTATTACCATTGTAGCAGTCCTTTTGTTGTGAATTTTGAGAATAAAAGTGGGCCATCAAAGTCACAGAGAATATACCAATTTTTTTCACGTGAACTCAATTAGCCCAAAGTGGGCTAATTTTTTGACTCTTTTAAGAACTGGTATCCATGTGAATCTCTGTTTCTGTTTTAGCAGGAGCATGAAGAGAGCACGCTATTACACAAAATGTGAACAAGAACAAGGAGGACAAATCGTGCTAATTAAAGATGGTTGGTTGAGATTAATTAGCAATTAGATAGTTTAGTTTTTGTAAATAAATAAAATTAAGAGTAGACAATAATTAGTGGCGTGAGACTACATCATTTTTATTTGTCAAGTAATGCTCTTAAAAAAGGATTGCGTCTTTTAACTTATGATTGGTATGCGTATAATTTTGACAACCATCTTTCGTCGCCTAAAGTTGACCGCCGTAATTTGTTTGTTTTGATGATGTAAGTAGAGTAATATAACCTTGTATTATATGATCGGTGGACCTACTATAAACAGTTAAAGGAAATACAAATACGCCTGCTAAGTTTTTGAAGTCTAAATGCATATATGTCAATATATAACCTTCTCCTTTTTTTTAAAAAAAAAAAAAGATATATATACACTTTGTAGTAAATAATTTTTCAAAATTATAAGCTTATATTTGGAAAAGTTACTTTACATGAAAATAATAAAAGATATAAATACAAATTTTTAAAAAATACTAGTATTATGCAAAGAGAAAATGAACTATGAGTGTATCCCATGTGGAAGACTGAATTGCTTTTTGGCCTAATCAGACATTTGTGAGCTAATGTAAAGATTTGGTCATATCATAGGGGAAGAGGAATTTAGTGTTTCTCGTTAAACTTTTTATTTTCAATTTTTTCCAATTCAAAACAAACAGCCATTAGATCACTCGACTACCATGTGGATAAAAAGTAAATATGGTACATCCCCTATTTAGAGAAGAAAACGATATCCACATAAGTTGTAATATCGATTTGTTTCAAATGTGAAGTAAGCATTAATCCTTCACGTGTGCCGCTGGATATAACAGATATCAAAAAATAAAATAGATCTGCCACTTCATAAAGTCCTCAAGTTGCAACATACACATTTTGTGTGCCGTAGATAATGCATTAGTAAAAGTAAATCGTTGATCTATAGCTTTAACTTTGCTTTAAGTGGTAATCTCATCAGACAAACCCAACAAAAATAACGAAAATTAAAGGAAAGGAGATACACAATTTTTCATTTTGTGCGATTATACTTTGAAAAAAAGTAAAGAATCCTAATTAAAGCTGAGAGGAGGTAGCACCATGTGCTTCATCATACTTCATATTTGATGCTTATAATACATATATCTGAACTTGTCTAGGCGGTTTGTTGTGTCGGATTTTTGTTATAAATAAACAAAAAAAACTATGATTTTCATCGTACGTAGATCCAAAATGCTTACTAATGTCCGAACAAGGCACCGTCCATTACTGTAATAATAGGTCACATTAATTATTGATGTTATATATTCTCTCCGTATCAAATTAATTTAATTTTTAAGAATTTTTTCGATCTTTAAAATAGTTAAATTGTTCAAAGTTGAAGATGAGTGTTTGAAATTTTTTTTATCTCCTAATAAATTTTCAATGGCTCTAACTTCCATCACAAAATCATTTATGTGTTAAATTTTATATTATAAAAATACATATATAATGTGTTTATAACATAATTTTTAATATTAACATATAAACTAATTTAAATAGTTCTTGAATGATTGAAATTTGAGTATAATATTTTTTGATATTATTAATTAAAAAAATAAATATAAACAACAATGGTAATACATTTTGAATTCAATATATCAAATATATTATACGCATATTTTAATACATGTGGTGAATATATTTTTTTAATACAATAGTTATACCAAAAAATGGCTTTTTGAAAGAAAAATAATTATTCAAAAATCAAAAATCAATTTAAACTCAATTAATTTGAGAAAAATCAATTCTCAAAATTCGAAAGGAAAATAGAGTCGCC
>JAOTQJ010118836.1:0-10700 GCA_025642045.1 Solanum sejunctum
AGAGCATGTGAGAAAAGTATTTTAAATTTTATTTTTTTAAAATAATATTTTTTGAAATAATATTTATACTTTAATCTTTTACTTTTAAGTAATATTAATATTTAATTTAATTTTTATCAATGTGGTATGTCATGTGGCAAGATATTCTCCAATAAAAGAGAGAGTGTATTACACACACCACTGAAGCATGTTTCTCAAACAATAAGTGATAGTTTATGTGTGTTTCTCAAACTTTCAATACTTTAGATGTGAAATTTAAAAAAAGTGGTATAGTCTAAGTGTGTTTTGTATACTTATCTCTAAAAAAAAAATCTCTTTTTCATTTTTTGAAAAAGGAAAGACCAATGGGAACCAGAACTCTTCTTCTTTACATCTTCTTCTTCATCTTCAAGACTTTCATCCCCCCTCCTTCGTTCATCCTATGCATTGCTCGTCGTCATTGTCTTTGTCTCCATTTACGTCTCCATCTCTTGTTGTCGTTATTATAGAGGTAAAAGAGAATATTTCTCCATAGTTAGATTTTGATATTTCTCCATAGTTAGGGTTTCGATATTTCTCCATAGTTAGATATAAAAAGAAAAAAGAAGAATATGCATGTATTTCCTTCTTTAAATATTTCATAGATTGTTCTGTATTTTTAACTTTTCACTCACTCTAATAAATATTGTATTCATTACTATGGTGGCGTTGACATTGATGAATGAAAATCGATTGAACTTGAGCAATTTAATCAATTCTTAAACAACTGCTTAAGTAGTTGTAATTGTATTCATTATTGTGGTGATTGTTATGTCGTTAATGAATGAAAATCGATTGAACTTAATAATTGCAATCTTTGCAGCAACTTAAGCAACTGCATAAGTAATTGTATTCATTACTGTTGTGGTATTGACATTGAAAAATGAAAATCAACTGAACTTGAGCAATTTAAGCAACTCTTTAACAACTGCTTAAGTAGTTGTAGTTGTATTCATTATTGTGGCGACGGTGTGAGGGCGATGAATGAAAATCGACTGAACTTAATAGTTGCAACCTCGCAGCAACGTAAGCAACTTTTAAGCAATTGCACAAGTAGTTATATTCATTACTGTGGTAGTGGTGTGATAGTTGTTGACACTCAATTTTTACCTTCCACAATACGAATTAATTATTGAGCTTTCAATTTAGACAATTTCAGATAATTGATTTTCAAAATACAAAAAAAAAAATCTCAAATAATTGACATTTTATTTGAAGAATTATTATTTTGTAATTAATCTAATTATTTCGAGTTGATAGTATTATAAGTTCTTAAATTAATTTATCGTATAGTTAAATTAATCAATCAAATTCATTTGACTATATTTAATTGGCCAAAATTATAATCGAATTTGGCCAATTACTAAATCAAATACCTTTACTCTTGAACCTATTTTTTCAGCCCTCATAATAGTCTAAATTTGGCCCAAACCAGTTCAAAACCCAACCCAAATATCCCTCAAACCCGGCCCATTCCCTTTTCAGCCAACATTTACACTATACATATAATATAATACATTGTACGCGCGAGTGGTGGCCACGCGCCCCCATTTTTGGCCTTTTTCTCCTCATTTCCCCCCCACACATACATTTCCCCCTTTCCATCGTCTTCTTCTTCACGAGAACCAGATGAATAACTCGACCCAGCAAAATTCCGAATCAACCCAACGATCCCCTCAACCATGCGTACCTACGTGTCTTCTTGGCGTCGTCTTGAGTAAAAATTTACTAGACGAATCTTCCGGGTGTTTCAATCGTATGCTTGCCCTCACGGATCAACAGTCGAATCCTCAAATCCGTTGAGGATTCGAGTTTATCCTTACCCTCTTTGGGGAATTCGAATTTAAAACCCTAGATTCGCCCCTCGAAATCCCTGAATCGCCCCTAATTTTCCCTCCCATTTTAGCCTAATTTTGGGTTATATATATCCCTCTTTCTCAGCATTGTTGGGCAGCCGCTGTTCTTAATTCGAAAACTCTAGGAAGCAACTCAATCAATTTTCACAACGTTTCGTAAAAAAATTCTCAGAAAGCACTCCATTGGGGTGAGACCAATTTCTACGATTTCACTTGATTTCGAAGACTTCTTGAGAAATTAGAAGCCGTTAAGGATAAGGAAAGGTGTAAACGGAGCTCACTGGTGGCGAGAGGTCCTCTTCAAGCTCCTCGTCGTCCCAAGTTTCGCTGCTTCAAGAAAGGTAACACTCTCGTCTCTTTCTTCTCCACCTCGTTCAAGTATCACACACTGTATTCGAATGTGAATATTGAAGTTATATCGGAATCTTCTGTTTGCATTTTGTTTGTTGATTAGAAACCCCTGTTGTGATAAGTCGATGCTGTGGGTTTTTGTTATTGATCGTATTAGGTTGTAGTTGGTTTCAAAGCTTTAAAATGATGCATCTCTACCACTTCATGATTTGAAAATTAGCTCTTCGATGCGAGTCCTAGTTTTTGCTGAAAATAGCTTCAAATGGTGACTATTTGCTGTAAAGATTCGTCTCCACTTCTGTCTCTGCTTTAGCCTTTCTTTTGCAGTCTTGGTTACTGTATCTTCGATCTAGGTTTCATAAAGTGCGTCTGCTCTGAGCTTATATTGGTAATTGATGTGTCTTGTCAGTTTTCAGTCCCATCCTCACGTCAGTCTAGTTTGTGATACCCCTGTTGAGTTTAAACTAAGAAATATGCACGTATGGTACTGTATTGGTTGATGATGTTGTTGTTGTCGTCATTTTTATTCACTGTTTTATTCAAAAACATGTTGTAATGTTCAAATTTAGCCTGTTAATTCATCTTGATGAGGGTTCTAGTTTCTTAAGACACTGGCTATTTGCTTTTCTGTGAATATAATATGCCTATTATGCTATTGAGGTCGTTTTAGTTTCGCTTCGGCTTAGTTCTTCCCAGAGTCTGAATATTTTGGTCATGAATAACATGCATATGCCTTCATTACATCAGAAGTTCGTTTAGAAATGCATAAAGGTGGTTGTGTTCCCTGTCTCTGCTCTTTTGGTTTCGAAATCTATCTTTAAGTTGCTGTGATGCTGTCCTTGCTGGTGTCATGAAGTCTGTTTGGCTTACATCTGCTGATTTCTTTCTATTCTGTTGCTACACATTATTTACAACCTGTCTGGGGTCACTAGATAAGAGTCTTGATAGGTCTCTTGACCTCTGCTCATGTTTTGTTATGTTGAAATAAGTTCATTTCTTAAAATAGTAAACTGTATTTTTCAGATTTCCTTGGTTGTTTATCCCTCTCCTCGTTTGAAAATTCACTCTCATCCCATCGTTATTTCCTTGCTTCCATCTATTGTTTTCAAGCTTCAAGGTCTTAAGTTACTGTTTTGTTGTCCTGCTCTAGTTTCTTTCTAAATTGTTTCTGCTTTAATGGACTGACTATTGATTTTAGTGTGAATTTGATCATTGACTGCGTAGTTTGCTGAGCTAAAGTGCTGTTATATGTCAATCTAAGTTTGAATCTCCATTTATTGAAGTGTCTATATTGTATCTTGATGACTTCATTTTGGTTGGGTTTTCTCTGGAAAGGTCTTTCTTTACTCTATGTGCCTAAGCTAATCGTTTTCTCATCAATCTTTTAACTGCTGCTTACTTTCTTTATGGTTACTGTTTTGAGGTTAAAACTCATTTCTCTTACATATTTACTTGCATCTGTTTTCAATCTTGAACAAGTATGTGACTTGCTCCAACCACTTGTGCTCCATTTTGAGTTTAGTTGCTCCAGTATGGCTGCTCCCTTGATCTGTTTCAGTCAATAATGCTTGAAATTTGGAGTCATGTACTATGTCGGACACACACAGTGCTGAGCTTACTGATGTAATTTGTTTATCTTTATTTTGGGGAGGTTTGGGACTTAGTTTATTTAGGATTCAAGCTTTGCTTAGTCTAAACCTGTTTTCCTGGTTAAAAATCAAAATGATGTAAATGTTCCCTGCCTTGTTGAATTTTTCTTTTCATTCTATTCCATTGCATATCATCACCTCCTATGATTGTGCTTATACTCTGTCACTCTATCAACAGTTGATTATGGCACTCATTATTTTCTTTCTTTTTTTTTTTCGTTAATGTGAATATGCCATGAACCCACTAGACTCATCCTTGCATTTTATCATGGGCCACTTGGGCTCAACTTCCTTTTTGAGTCGACTTTGGATCAACTTTGGAGATAGTCAGCTCTTGGGGGTAGGAAGCAGTTTATACAGGTCAATGGAAGCTGAAATACAGGGTTTTGAAGGCCAAAATCAGTATGTATACATTGATATGTAGTGATATACAGTGTATACAGCAGGTATATGGGCTAAAAGCCCAATTTAGCAGGCAGGTAGTAGCTGGGCAAAAATACTATACAGGTTTTGAAGGCCAAAATCAGTGTATAACACTGACATACACAGTTTATACCCTAAGTGTATACCACAGCAGCACAAGGAAATGGGCCAACCCCAAGGAGCAACAACTTATCAAAATTTAAAAGGGCCAGGCAGGCCCAAATCTTAGAAATTAGGACAGGTTACTATTTGGGCCTGCCAAGCCCAATCCTTTATTTTAATTTCTTCTTTTATATTTATTATATTATTTGTGATACTTGTTATTTTGTTTACTAACTCTAACATTTATTTGTATTATTATTTGTTATTAATCTAATTATTTCCCGAAGATGTCTTCATTTATTTTAATTTTAATTTTAGTGATTTTCTTAGTGTTAGATCTATTTCTACAATTTATTTTGGTAAAACTTTTGCATATGTGGTTCAAGTGTTAGTCAATTTTTTTTTGAATTAGTCAATTTTCAAACTTAGTCAACTCATTTTCAAACTTAGTCAATTTCTTGCAAGTAATCAATTCTTTTTTTAAATTTAGTCAATCCTTTAAAAGTTAGTTAACTTTTTAATCGTTGGTCAATCGCAAGTTAGCGATTATTTTAAGTGATTAATTTCTTCTCAAAATGAAAATTGAACTCTTATCCATCTCTTGGAAATTTTAGAACTTTTCTGTTAGGTTTTAAAATTTAATTTAGGTTTCTTAATTTTTCTTAAAATTAAGTAGTGACTCTGTTCAATTTCGGAAATTTGATTTATACTGAAACTAATTGAGTAATAAATCATATTTTCAAAATCAAAGTCATCTTTTTATTTTTTCAAATTGACAGAAATGGCGACTCTACTGGAAAATTTTAATTAGGTTCTAACCATTAGATTAGGTTGTTTGACTAACAATTCGATTTGTAATATTTAGTAATTTTAATTTTCTTATTTATTTAATTTTGATATATTAAACTATCATTACATGCATAGCATCTTTCGTCACTTGGCAATTTTTTATTTTTCACTAAATGACGGTTATGCGGGTTGTAGCCGTTTAATCTAAATTTTTCATCGGGGTACCCTGACGAAATGAATTGATCTTGCAGGGTCAACAGTCGTTATCTTTCCCAGCCCAGGTTGTCCGCATGGGTCACCTTTCCACAGTCAAAATAAGTCTACTCTTAGTCACCTAGATTAGAGTTAATCCAAAACCTTGTAGGTGCATTAGCCTAGGTTTACTCAATACCCAAGGGGTATTGGGCCCATTAGTAACCCACCTTGAGTCTATTTGGCCCACAGCCAATAAGACGATCATATTTATGTGTTTATATTTGAAGGATGTACATATTGTTTGGCGAACCATTGTCCCTCGGCTTTGGTAATTTATTTTAATAGCTTAGTTTTGTCAAAAGAAAGATTTTCACGAGACATTTCTTCATCAAAAGACGTTCGGAGACGCCAAAAAGTTCAAAAGAAGAAATCTTTCATGAAGGATTAGTTTAGGATTATACCCCTGCGTGGGACTAATTTTTGTACTTTTCTTTTCCCATATTATGTATCCCCATTCAGTTTATTCATAAGACTTGTATAAATATTATGAGGCAATGGAGCATTTAAAATTGCATATTCATCCTTCAAATCTTAGGTCTACCCTTGGCACAAAAGGATCATATATCTGTTTAGGTCGCGCAATATCTATTTACGTGCTATATTTTATAATTGTTTGTGTGATTATGTTGCTTTGTTTGAAGACTTCTAGTTCACTTCTTTTAGAATGTTTATAGAATCCCCTACGCACATAAATCAAGTCACTATCAAAAGTTCGTTCAAATACTCTTCGAGTCCCAAGTTTCTCAACAAAATCGAACTCTACTCTCAAAATTCTAAAATCTTACTCTTTTATTTGACCAGAGGTAAATTTTTTATTTCAATTCGAAAATGATTCAAACTGGTTAAACTGCATGAGACATGATTTTTCCTTCGTGAGATATGTAGGCAGCCTTTTATGGCTCAGTCTCTTATTTTTGTAGAAGATTTTTCCCCTTTTATCCTTAGAAGAGAATCATCAATTTCACTTGAGCGATGAAAATCATGGATCAATGCCTCTTCGATTTACAAATCTCAAAATCTAGAGTCTCCAAAGATTCCTTCTTCGATTAAAGCTTTCAAAGGGCACAGAAAATGACTGAAAATAGTGAGATTATTGGTTTGAACGATGTGTCCACAAGAGGTCCTCAAAATGAAGTAGTTGCACGATCAATGCAACAGATAGCTGAGATGAGATTTGAGTTACAACGTACTAGGGAGTCGGAGAATTTTGTTATCACTACTGGTACTCTATTTCTAAGAGAAAGAAGGCCTCCACTTTATTCTCATTCTTCGAGCCCTCTAGAAAACATCCCAAGTAATCCTCATATTACTCCAACTCAGAAATTATCTACCATTGACTTAACTGTCGCTAACTCGCGCCATGTTAGCTTTTCATACTAAATACTACCTTCTCCTCAAAATTTGAATCCCAATAGTTCTTAGACATTGTCTATCGCATTTTATACCCAAAACCTATCTGTTATTCAACTCATACCTTTAAAAGTCATTTTTCACGAATCATACCTTCCTTATTTCATATATACCAAATCCAATCATTATGAAAGAGAAAACCAATGAGTGGAGGCCTAAGGAAGAAATGAGCATAAAAGAAGAAATTGCGAAGGTCATGAAACAATATCACTATGCACCAGATATTGTGGGCTTGAACTATGAAGATTTGTGCATTTATCCTGATTTGGACCTTCCAGAAAGGTTCCAGATTCTAAGGTTTGACACTTTTGATGGAACTGGCAATCCTCTGGTTCATTTGAAAGTTTATTGTGATCAATTCGTGAGGGTTTGAAAAAATGAACCATTTTTTATGCGCCTTTTTAATCGAAGTCTTAGTGAGAAGCCTTGGATTGGTTTACCTCATAAGAGGTAAAGCAATGGTTGAGTTGGGAGGTACTTGCAAAGGATTTTGTTGAAAGATTTAGACATAACATAGAAGTCGCCCCTGATCGCTACAACTTGGAGAAGATCAAACAAAAATTTACTGGAAAACTATCGAGAATACACTCTTCATTGGAGAAGAGAGGCTGCAAGAGTTCAACCTCTAATATCTGAATTCGAAATTACCAAAATGTTTATTCGTATTCAAGAGGCTGAATACTATGAGAGAATGTTGTGCATGATAGGACGAAAATTCATCGATGTCGTCATGGTAGGAGAAACTTTAGAAGATGACTTCAAGACCGAAAAAAGCACATTACGAGTTAATGAAGCAATCATCAGAACTAGTGAAGTGTCTGTTGTTAGAGCTATTGCATCAAAGAGGTATCAAAAGCATCACGTCAAGTGAGAAAAATTCTCATGTCCAAGCTTTAAAAAGTCTCCCAAGGTATTTACGCCATTGAAGGAGTCTCAAACTCAGCTTTACGAGAGGCTGAAAGCAGCAGGTATGCTCCATCCTATAAAAGGAAGACCAGTCAATCCTTTGAAAAGAATTTTACAGGGCAAACCATAAATGTGCTTATCATTCAGGAGATATTAGACATGATACAGAAAACTGTACGACTCAGTAGCACAAGATTCAGAACATGCTGGAGAACAAGTTAATCACAATTGATCAAGCTTTCTCGAATGATAATAAATTTGATGCTTGAAAGTAAGTACAAGATGATTTGAGTAAGATCGCTTGAAGACGTTCACTATCAAGGGATGAATAGAAGAAGTACAAAGCTTTGACAAATTTCTAAAGATAGAGTTATTACATATTTAATCTTTTTCCCCCAAATTAGCCTTATCCTTTTTTCTTATCCCTTTTGTATAAACTACGTTTGACCTGAATTCTCAAGAATGAGATACGAGGCGGCCTATGTCGGCTTCGGTCATCCCCTTATCCTTTTTTATTATCCTTTTTACTTTGGAACTATGTTTGACCTGATTTTTGCCTCAACGAGATACGTAAGCACTACAACGGCTCGATTATATTCCCCATTAGATTTTCATTTCCCTTTGTAATGAAAATTGGGATAAAATTTTTGAGAGGTTCTTAAAAATTCACTAGAAGATGAGTTTCTCCAACAAGATCAAGGATCACATTATACAACTGGGTAGAATTTCTAAGAGGGTCTAAAAAATTCCTCCAAAAGGATATCTCTCCAATGAACTAAGTTTAAAATTTTTTGAAGTATGCAACTGGAGGCAGAGTTTTGAGAAAATCTCAGAAATTTCACAAATATATCATTTGCTACATTCAAGCAAACTGGGACAGAATTTTGAGGAGGATCCTCAAAAATTCCACTAAAACTG
Source organism: Solanum sejunctum (assembly GCA_025642045.1). Taxonomy (NCBI): domain Eukaryota; kingdom Viridiplantae; phylum Streptophyta; class Magnoliopsida; order Solanales; family Solanaceae; genus Solanum; species Solanum sejunctum. Next base: position 8,678 of record JAOTQJ010118836.1, read on the forward strand.
CGCTTCAAAGAGCGGATGAGTGCACAAGTAAATTGCACGAAGGAGCATGAGGATAAGACCAACACAAATCAGTCTCCCAACTAAGAATTTTCCTTTGGATGCAGGAATAGCAAAATCACAAAGATGATGATGTCAAAATCTTCAAGCATAAGACATCACCTATACCTAGAATTGCCTCGTCACAATCATCTTATCTTATCTTCAATTTATGTGTTACGTCAAAATGACTTCTACTTACTTGTACTATATTTTGATTTAAAATAAGTTGGTTGTCCACCATGTTACAGTTGAATAATCATCGAGTCATCCACCTCGTTATAGTTGGATAATTAACGGGTCGTCCATCCCGTTACGGTTAGATAATCATCGAACCATCCACCTCATTATAGCTGGATAATTATCAGTCCGTCCACCCCGTCACAGTTGGATCATTATCAAGCCATCCACCTTATTACAGTTGGATAATCATTGGGTTGTCCACTCCGTTATAGTTGGATCATCATCGAGCCATCCACCTCGTTATAGTTGGATAATCATCGGGTCATCCACCCTGTTACAATTGGACAATTATCGAGTTGTACACCTCGTTACAATTGGATCATATCGAGCCATCCACCTCATTACAGTTGGACCATTATCGAGTAATTTTGTCTCACTCAGATACCCAGCAAGCCATCACATTGCATATTCAAGTTGTTGAGACCACCAATTTCATAATATCATGTCAAAAGAGCCATCAACATATTACATATTATCAATTTATCATCTATTACGAGAAAGCTGACGTCAAATGCTCAAAAGGATGACTATGTGCCTACAAGGTAAAAGTCACTATCCCCCAACTTGAGTTCCATTTTATACTAACAAGTTTTATTTTAGTCTTTGTCGAGAGCATTTGAGAGGGTGAATTCTCAAACAAACTCAAGTATGGACGTCATCAAATAGGATGTAGCACAACGTAAAAATTTTTCTTAGCAGTTAACTGGGACATAGTCTGAAGAGGAATGTTAAACTCTTCGGACGCGAGCTGAGAAGGGACTCCCACCACAATCCAACCACACCCCTGTCAGAGGTATGTGGGTACTTCTTTGAGTTCTTCAGTTTTCAATTTCGCATCTAGGCGATCTCGATTCTCACTAGAAGCAATCTTTTCAATCCAAGTGACAATGTACCAAGAGTTTTTGAAAATTATATCCGTGTAAGTTCTTAATTATGGGTGTGAAATGCACCACATTTATGGTTAAGAGGTTGCAATCCTCTTTTTCTCAATTCAATTATTTGTCACTCCTTCTGAATCAAAGGTTATCTTAGCATAAGTGATTTTCTTTTCAACTAATGGAGTCGAACTACAAGCAGCCTATTTCCTAAGTCCAAGGATATGTAGGCGGGCTCAATTTTGAAAACTCGATTGTATTCTAACATTTGCTCTTAAAATCTCATTCCCAAGCATTCTAATTTCTCCATACTTCGATATTGGGATAACTTTTAAATTCTTCCAAAAATCAATGCGTGAAATCAAGCATTTTGAACTACAAGTGGCCTAAATTCTCATGCCACTTGAGATATGTAGGAAGCCCAAGACTAGGGTACGACCATAATTTTTCAAAGTTCGTACCAAAATCCTTTCAGAAGATGAAAATGTAATTAACTAAAAATTAGATTTGTTAAGTTTCTTTGTCCATAATCTCTTTCATTGATCATATCCAAAGAAATGGGTAGCTGTTGACACCCAACTTTTACCCTTCACAATACGAATTAATTATTGAGCTTTTGATTTTGATAATTTAAAATAATTAATTTTTAAAATACAAAAAAATATGTTTTCTCAAATAATTGACATTTTATTTGAGAATTATTATTTTATAATTAATTTAATTATTTCGAGTTGATAGTATTGAAAGATCTTAAATTAATTTGTATTAATTCATCGTATAGTCACATTAGTCAATCAAATTCAATTTTACTATATTTAATTGGCCAAAATTATAATCGAATTTGGCCAATTACTAAATCAAATACCTTT